>JAPWDM010000058.1:0-300619 GCA_035578155.1 Brachynemurus nebulosus | reverse complement strand
GATTAAATAATTGATATCATAAATTTAATTATCTTAATGTTCATACGCGCCCCTAGAATATGAATCCAGTAATCAAAAGCGGCCTAAAAAATTTTTAAAAAAAGAAGCCATTTCGTTCCACCCCTCTACATTTTACCCCTCTGCTTTATCTCCCTTATTATTGAGTTTTGGAAAAAAAGTGTAGATGGAAACGTACCATTATTTTTGAACATACTTTCAGCTCCAGCAATTACGGTACATAATTCTGGACCACCCTGTATATATACATATATATTTATATATATATATATACATATATATTTATATATATATATATATATATATATATATATATATATATATATATATATATATATATATATATATATATATATACATATATATTTATATATATATATATATACATATATATTTATATATATATATATATATATATATATATATATATATATATATATATATATATATATATATATATATATATATACTAGCGGAAATAATTAAAGGATAAAAAAAATTCCAAATTTTTAGCGATTTTTCGAATGGCTGTATCTTCGTGAAAAATGGTCGTATCGGAGTCGTAAGCAAAGCAATGTAAAGCTGGGAAGTTTCTAGTTTCGAGATCTTGAGATAAAAAAATTTTCAAAGCAACGTGTGTGGCACAATCCTAATAAATACACTGAAAAAAAAATTTTCGAAATTTTTTCGGTTTTTTTTTTTGGTCCACGGACTTGGAAAAAATTTTTTCCGACTTAACCACCATATGGACCGGATAACTTGTTCATTCAGCTTTAATTTGCTGTTTTATAGACTTTTATACGACCACTTCTCACTGAGATATAGGGACCTTGAATGGAAAAGGATCATTTTGTCTTTGACCATCGATATCTTAGCAACCAATGATCACACAGAAAATTGAACGAGTATTTTAAAAACTCGAATAAATTCTCTACAAGGATTAGCTATTGTTTTGTCGGAAAAAAAATTTTTTTTGCATACTTTACATGAATTTGAAAAATCAAGAAAAAAAGACCTTTTGGTGGCTCTTTGGAAAATCAAGCGCTGTGAATTAAAAACTTCGAGAAACCACTAATGTTAAGTGTGCCTTTTACAGTTCAATATACCCACAAAAACCCCACCGAGTTTCAGTTTAATCCATCCGGCCGTTTTTTGTGTTTCATTCGATTGAATTTTTGAAAAAATTAAAGGGTAATTTTTTTGATCTTAAACTTTCATAATCTTCAACAAAATGAAAAAAAATTTTCTCAGCTTTTTTCACATTTTTATCAATAACAGTATTTAAATTTATAGAAAAAAGAAAATTTCTTAGAAAATTTTCAAAAATTTTTTTTTTTCTAAAAAAATATTTGCAGCTGTTTGTTAACAATTAAACAGAAAAATATTACCCTGGTGAAAAAGTGTGAAATTAATTGAAAGTGTGAACAATACTATACCGACTATTTACATACTATAACGAAAAAAAAAAATATTTACACACGTAGGAGTAACTTGGAAAAAGAGAATTCTGAATTATAAATAAACCTAATACTAATAAACAAGAAAAATAATTGAAATAATCACAAAAGTATGCAAAACAAATTTCGATACATATAATTGCTACAATAAAAAGAAATTAAATTTCATTAGGAAAAACTTACGTTTTTAATCAAGTATCACCAATATTATTGACGTCAAAATATAGAATTTAAAGTGTTAAACACTATTTACACTACTAAGTTTCTCCCATCGTTACATAGTTTAAATACAATCATGGTCACGACACCTGAGTGATCAAGTGACCGGATGGTAATGGAACGTCTATTTCATCGTGCCATAGTCCACTTAATTATTTTAATATCAAGTGTCAGAAGGTGACTTGCAAACTAATTACCCGTAGGTACGAGTGAAACTGACTACCTGCTGGCTGATGACTGTGTGTCTGATTTTTCTTATCAGCTAACTTAAATATGTTCGGTTGCATTGTTAAGAGTCGCTTGCGCACTATGTCACTACGTCTTGTCTAGAAATATTAATAATGTTTATTACTGATGCGTTACATAATACATATGTACTGTTAATTAATTATTAAACATATTTTTAATTATACATATGTACCATGTTAATCAGAAATAGAATAGGGCTGGAACGCAAATGTATTTTAAATGTTTTGAAACAATTTTAATAAATTATATTGAAACTTTTTATGGAAAATACTGAATGCTTTTAAAATACGTTGCAAAGTTATTTATTTATATTGCCATATTGTTTACACTTAAGAAAAATTACTCTTACTATTAGGGGAGACCAGTGTACCTAGGGCTGGATTTTTTCTAACCCTTATTATTACGGTAAATATAAATTTACCAACAAGAATTGCAAATACAAGTGCAACTTGTATAGATAATATTTTTACAAACTTTGCTTACACCAATATAGAGGTCGTTCCAAATTCTTTATCAGATCATACTTATCAAATATTACAATTTTACACTGAGAATCGGTTACCATTAAGTAAAATATATCGGGATATGAGAGATTTTCATGAAAGTAATATAAACTATTTTACAATGCTGTTATACTTACAACAGTGGGACGATGTTAATCAATCAAAAAATGTGACTGAGGTCTTTAATCTATTTCATAGTATTCCAATATTGTTTTGAGATGGCGTTTTCTTTGAAAACTATCATTTTAAATAGCAATGGACAAGTTAATAACTGGATTACACCAGAAATAAAAAAGCTATCTGTAGAAAAAAATACCATTTGGAAATTGATACAAAAATTAAGTCCGGACAATGAGCTTAGAGATCGACTCAAAGCCCATTATAAGGCATTATGTAAAAGAATTAGGATCCTAGTCAAATCAGCAAAACTGTCTTATTACTCTAATATCATAAAACTATCGGATAACAAGTCAAAGGCAACATGGAATATTATTAATAATTTAATGAAAGCTCAAACAAATAGAAAAAGTATTGAAATGATAAAGGATCGAGGTGGTAATAAAATAACAGTTAAAAACGAAATACCGAATATCTTTAATGATTATTTTACTAATATAACCAATAATTTAGATCTCGGTAACCCCAGTTTTGATGTTACAATCGACAGGCTACAACAATCCCTTTATTTGTACCCGTGTACCGATTCGGAACTTTATAATATTATTTTAAATTTAAAGAATACAAAATACGCAGGTTGGGATGGAATTCCCTGTTTTATTATTAAAAAATGTGTAAATATAATTATTTTACCATTGTTAAATATAATCAACAAGATGTTATGTCAAGGATCATTTCCTGACATCCTAAAAAAGACTGTTGTAACACCGTTACTTAAAAAAGGAGATTCCTTAGATTTGAGCAATTACAGGCCAATATCTATTTTATCAACATTTTCAAAAGTTTTTGAAAATGTTATTTACAATAGACTGATACAATTTTTTGAAAAGCATAATGTAATTGTTCCTGAACAATACTGTTTTGTAAAAGGAAGGTCCATAGACCAAGCAATATTTAAGGCATTTGTTGAAATATTCAATGCTTTGAACAATGATGAAACGACGATAGCTGTATTTTTGGATCTTAGTAAAGCTTTTGATTGTATAGACCCAACTTTACTCATACATAAATTGGAATTCTACGGTATAAGAGGTATAGCGTTGAATTTAATTGAATCTTATCTCGCAATGAGAGAACAGTGTGTCAAAGTTACTTATGTTGTGGAAAACAAAAGTGTAGATATTTATTCGAGTTACAAAAGTTTTAAGAGGAATTCTACAGGGATTGGTTTTAGGTCCATTGTTATTTGTTATATACGTTAACGACATAACTAATGTAATCAACAAGAAAGCAGTCCTTTTTGCTGATGATACATCAATATTTTTTCATAACAAAGGTCGTATTATGTTTGCGAATGATATAAGGGCTTCATTTTCAACATTGCAAAAGTGGTTTCAGGATAACAGTCTAAAATTAAATATCGGAAAAACATATGCATTGTGTTTTAGAAATAATAATATTGATACGATTACATTAGATAATTCAAATACAAATATTAAAATTATTGAACATATAAAATTTTTAGGCATATATTTAGATAGCAATTTAAGTGGTAAAGTACATGTAGATCAACTATTCAAAGAAACTGTCCAAACTCAGTTACACTTTGTGTAAACCTAAAAGCATTATATCTTCAGAGGCATTACTTCAAGTATATTATGCCCATATACATTCACATTTAAAATATGGAATTCTCTTTTGGGGGAATTCTGTTAATATTGAAAATCTATTAAAAATACAAAAACGATGTGTCAGAATAACGACAAATTCAAATCCAATTGAACATGCAAAATCACTTTTTGCAAAGTTGAAAATTTTAACAGTGTCATGGAGTCTCAACGGGCATGACATTGTGTGGGGTATTATGCAGACGACATAACTCAGATGTTATAACAATTAAGTATTGGGTTTGATGACGACGTAATAGATTTTGAATAAAATGTACATGTGCATACGGGGAATACCCGAATGATGTTGATGGCTATGATGTTAGGTGCCGGTGCTATGAGGCACACCGCACCGAGTGGAAGGAGAGAGATGTTTTGACCACCAAACAGATCGGACGTATTTTTGAAGAACTAATTTGATATTTTTAAACAATGTAATTCCAATAAGCGTCTCTCATTTTTGTGTTGTGTATCGCGGTCAATAAACAATTATATGTAAATTTAAAAAATATTTAAATAAAATTAACTGAAATCAAGAACAATTTGACTTTTATTTATTAAATTAAAAAATTAACCAATATATCCGTTGCGCAATTCAGACCAAACACCGCGTTTCGCAACAACAGTTGTGGATATTTAGATTATGGAGTGTGCATTATTTGTAAAACGCAATATAAATTTTTTCAATAATTATCAAAATGAACATAATTACAATACTAGAAATGCTAAAAACCTTGTTACAATGCAAACTAAACGAACGTATATAGATAAAGGTGTATTAAATATGTGTATAAGAATTTATAATCAATTTCCAAATAGCATAAAAGATCTGAGTATCTTAAGATTTAAACGCGAACTGCAAATTTACTTGCTCAGCAAAAATCATTATACGTTAAAAGAATTTGTTGAATGGGAATAATCAAATTTTGTAAATAATATTATTCTATTGACGCATTCTATGTACTCAAGTGTATTTTGTGGAATGAAGATTTATTATTATTATTATTATTATTATTATTATTTAACGTAAATATCGCGACTGCACTTCAAAAACCCCCAGGCGGAGGAAAAAGTGTCCGTGCAGCGTACCAGGTCAGGTACTTCTAGGTCAGGTACGTAATGTCCGTCATACAGCATCCCCTTCCTGGTCTTCCCTACCTAATAAATCCCCGAACCTCGCTGCGAAACCATAACAGTGGGAGATTCGAGGGCAGGTCCAATGGATGTTCGAGGACTCGCTCTAAACGGGGCATGGGGTTCAAAGGTGTTCATGAACTCCCGGAAAAAGTCGTCTCGTGCGACCGAAGCGTGCGGAGCGTCCCGATAATAACTGCTTTTTGCATTGACGCCGCTAACATGTTGGCGTGAGATCTACAAGCCGGAATGATGTTAAGATTGCGCACAAAGGAGTTATGCATACCCGCCAGACATCCGATTATAAGTACGACCAAGTGGACCGTATAGCCCGGGTACAGTTGTCGCAGCTCGTGTATTAGATCTTAATTTTATAATATAATTAGAAATTAATCCTTTTTTGCTCCTCCTTTTCGACTATGTTAGTTTCCGCCGGAGCAGAGAACTCGATAACATACATAGTCTGAGATGTTAAATCTTGGAGCACAACATCAGGCTTATTAGCGCTCAATTGCCTGGTAGTTGCAACCGGCATGTTCCAAAAGATCTTGCACTTTTGGTTGGCAACAAAGGATTCTACTTCCGCAGGATCGTAGGGCAAGACTGGTGTTTTGTCAACTTCGTAATGATGACGAAGATAAAAATAAAGCACACGCAACGCTGCATTATGGCGACGGATATAGGTGGATTTTATTATTATTATTATAGACTTTTACGCCAACCTGGCGCTCACTACTCAGTAGGACAGTACTGGGTAACATTCACCTATACCGGCATTATGCAAGGTATTAGGCTCTGTGGAAGGGTAATGTGCCAAACCAATCCGTAAAAGTACCGTAGTACATTCACGGACGGATTTGTCACATCACTCCCTATATTGTTGTTATTGCTACTTGAAACGAGGTGTTATTCGTCTATTTTGGTGTACACTGGGTCGTACGGCGAGACTTTTGTGGGAGCGTAGATGTTGGCTCAATGACAGAGGGCTGTGAAAGCCTAGTTCGTTTTCGTGTCCTCAGATGGTAGGTAGGAGTAGGGACAGAGGGAAGGGAAAGGACTGTTTGTGTTTGTGTGTGTGTTTGTGTATGTGTGTGGATGTGTCTTTCTATTTTACGTTTCTTGGTGTAGATGTTTTCTGGTTCATCAAATTGCTCATTAAGATCGGGTGTTCCTGGAACTGCGCGTTTAGATGGTGCAGAGGTTGACGGACCTTGTGTGTTATTGAATTGGGGAGGATTGTGCACCAGAGCGGTAACAGTGACAGTGCGGCAGTTGTTCGATCCCCCCTCTCCATCAGACGAATCTGGATCTGTATGTGTGTTAAGTGTTTGTCTTTCAGTGTTAGTGTATTGTGTGTTTATGTATGTTTGTTGTGTGTCTGTAAGATGAGTGTCAGTGTATTGTTCGCTCACTGTAGATGGCTCAGATGGAGTAGAAGCAGGTCTTGTGCTTTCACATATCGCAGTCGGATTCGCATTACTGAGTATAGTATTTCCGTACTATACGACACGTGTTTATGATCACTGCCTTTTGCATAGTGACATATGTGTATTTTGGGAGACCCAAGAGGCTCAAACTATTATGTAGTGTGTGTGGAATGACCCCGGTAGCACTGAGCACTATTGGAACGATGTGGACATGTTCCATTCGCCATTGTTGTTTTATTTCGGCTGCGAGGTCAGTGTATTTACCCAATTTAACTGCGTGTGTTTTTTGTAAGTTGTGTGTATTTGGAACCGCAATATCGATCAGATAGGTTGTCTTAGTGTTTTTCATTACGAAGGTGATATCTGGTCGATTATGATTTATGGTCTTATCTGTAATAATCGACCGATCCCAGTAAAGTCTACAGGATTCATTCTCCGCTACTACTTTTGGTGTGAGCTTGTAGTAAGGTGTTTTATCGGTTATAAGGTGGTGCTTAACCGCTAGTTTCTGGTATATGATTTTGCCAACCTGGTCGTGACGGTGTTTGTATTCGGACTGAGCGAGCTGAGTACAGGCAGCTGTGATGTGTTGGATCGTTTCAGGTTTGGAATGGCATCTCCGGCATGAGTCAGATATTATTGACGAGTCACGAAGTATGTATTTTGAGTAATTCTTTGTATGAATTACTTGATCTTGTATAGCTAGCATGAATCCTTCAGTCTCCGGGAAAAGACTTCCTTGACTCAACCAGGCGTGCGACGCTGCGTTGTCGACGTTACTGTGATTAAGTTCATGTGGATGTCTCCCATGTAAAGGCTTCCGAATCCATTGCTGAATTTTGTCCTCCTTCGTGACCAAACGGCAAAAACTATCTGGCATTTCTGTGTGTGAGAGATTTAATGGTGTGTATGCCTTGTCGGCTTGGATTATTGCATTGTGTAAGTGTGATGTGTGTGTTTTGGTGTAAAAGTATTCTCGCAAGTTATGAACCTGTTTATTATGCGTGTTCCTTATGTCTATAAGACCTCGACCCCCTTCGGCTCTTGGCAGCGTCAATCGTTCTATCGCTGCTTTGGGATGATGAATTCTGTATTTGGTCATAAGGACGCGGGTCTTGATCTCGATGTTTGTCAAGTCCGTAGGCGTCCATTTGATTACCCCAAATGAGTATGTTAGTACCGGAACTGCGTAGGTGTTAATTGCTTTGATGGTTTTTTTTCCATCAAGGTGGGTGTTCAGTAATCTCCGTACACGCGTTAGGTATTGCTGCATCAGGTGTTGTTTTACAGCGCTGTGATCTATACGTTCGTCCTGATTGAATCCGAGATACCGGTACGACTCTCCCTCGTCCATGGGCTGCATAACAGACTCTGGTTCGAGTTCGAATACGACCGCATCTCGTTTTCCTCCAGAACGACATTGTGTTCGACATTTATCGATTCCGAACTCCATACAGAGGTCTCGCGAAACCTCGTTGGAAAGTCCCAGCAGCTGCTGTAATTGATGTTTAGTAGCTGCATAGATCTTAATATCATCCATGTACATTAGATGTGAAATGGTATGGCGCGAATTCGCTTGCGTACCTACATTGTAACCGTATTTGGTTTCATTTAACAGGCGAGAAAGTGGATTCATTGCGAGACAAAACCATAATGGACTCAATGAGTCGCCTTGGAATATGCCACGTCTTACTTGAATAAGGTCGCTTGTTGTTTTTTCATTACCAGTACTTAAATGTAAGGTCGTTCGCCAGTCGGACATGATCGTTCCAAGGAAGTTCACGATACTTGGGTGTATTTTGTACAGCTCCAATACTCTCCGTAACCAGGAGTGCGAGACCGAATCAAATGCCTTTTTATAACCAATAAACGCTGTGTACAGGTTACGTTTTCTCCCTTTCGCTTGTTCCAGTATTACGGAGTCAATCAGAAGCTGCTCTTTGCAGCCTTGTGACCTCTTTCGACATCCCTTTTGTTCTTCTGTCAGTATGGTGTTAATCTGACAATGCTCATTGATCTTTTCTGCCAGACAGGACGTCAAAATCTTATACACTGTAGGCAAGCAGGTGATAGGCCTGTAATTCGCAGGATTTTTTGTATCACTGTTTTTAGATTTCATGTATGTGATACCCTGCGTTAGGAACTTCGGTGTCAGGTTTGGTGTTCTTATAAATAGTGTAAAGTGTTCAGCGAGATACTTGTGTGTTGATGTAAAGTGTTTGAGCCAGTAGTTTTGTATGTTATCGATGCCAGGTGCCTTCCAGTTATGCGATCTCTGTAAAGCTCTGGAGACGTCCTCTGTAGTAATGTCCGTATAGGGCATCTCCGGAAGATGTTCGTTATTCCTGCACTCTGTATCGATCCAGCTGGCTTTGTCATTATGGTCAATGGTGTTGGACCATATATTCACCCAGAAACTATGGAGTGCGTTCTTCTCCGGTAGACCATTACTGTCAGTTACCGTGTTCGTTAGAGACTGATAAAACCGTCTCTCGTTTCTGCTGAACGCTTGGTTTTGTCGTCTGTGTTCAGTACTGGTCTTATATCTTCGTAAGCGCTTCGCTAGTGCTGTTAATTTTTGGTGAAGCGTATCTCTGATCTCTGTGAGTGTTTTATTGCGTTCCTCGTATTGTGTGTGTACTGTGTGTTTGCGTAATATATCTTGTATGTGTTTGTTGAGCCGTTTGGACCTCGTACCCTGTTGATATTGGGTGATCCTGCCGAGGTTGCATCGGATGTTGCTGATGCGTTTATTCAATCGTGTTTCCCAGGCAGGAGTTTTGTGTTCGTTCGAGTTGTGCGCTACAGGTGGTGTTACATCGGACCCGTTACAACGTATAGCTGCAACGGCTCCACAATAGATAGCTGTGTGTAACTCGATAAAATTGTCACAGGTTTCTACATGTTTAGGCAGTATTATATTATTTAATATCTCAACGATCTCAGCCAATCTACGTGAGGTGTGTTGTTTAGGCAACAAGTACCTATGTGTGGGGTCCGTCCCTTCAAATTCAGTAAGCGCTGTGTTAAATTCCGGTTCGATCTTTTGCAGTAGGGTGTCATTTACTGCTGTCTCATGGTGGTCAGGCTCATTCTCGACAAGTTGTTGAGTGTCGTTTTGTGTGGGGCTCTCCATTTCTGGTGGGCCGTCGTCCTGACTTTCTTCATTTTGAGCAAATTGATGTGCGACTTGTGTTTTAATCGTGTTTATGAGGGAGGAAGGGATAAGGTTAATTGGTAAAAATGACACGTTTTTGGTCTGCCAGTCTCTGTTCAGTGACGCGACTAAGGTGAGGGTAGGTGATCGCGGACTCTTGATGTAATTTCGTACGGTAACCAGTTTTGTCCGTTTCAAGTCTAGTAACTTGGAAGTATGTGCGTACGATGAATTCATTCAGTTCATCTGTCCATTGCATACGCACACGCTTCTTACCAGCTTTAGTGGTCCCCAAAGAATGCTCCGAGGAAACACTTAAAGTCGGATGAGCCAAAGGTGTTGGGGGCTCTGTAAGTAGGGCAGTAGTATTTTGGCTGAAGGTGTTATTACAGCTGACAGGTGGCTGCCTAGAACCCAGCCTGTCGTCACCGCGATCTAAACTGTCACATTCAGTGGTGACCCTGATGCGCCCGGTCGCTCCACCGGCAGCGGCATTTTTCCGAGGCTTCTTTTTTGTAGGCTCCATCCTAATGGGTTGTCCTTTTAGTCGCCTTTTACGACAAGCAGGACTTACTGTGGGGAAATTCTGCAAAGTGAAGCCCCCACCTACAGGGCGTTTATTATTGTTATTATTATCATTATTATTATTATTATTATTATCATTATTATTATTATTATTGACTTTTACGCCAACCTGGCGCTCACTACTCAGTAGGACAGTACTGGGTAACATTCACCTATACCGGCATTATGCAAGGTATTAGGCTCTGTGGAAGGGTAATGTGCCAAACCAATATTATTATTATTTCTTATTAGTTTACGTTGTTTATTAATAAAAAGATTCAGTAGTTATTTATGTGTATAAAAAGTATTTTTTTAGATTTTTAGCTAACAAATTGCTTAAAAAATTTTGATTTTTGAAAGTCTTGCAAAGGGCCCTAGATACAAAATGTGTTTCTACCTAGGGCCATGCACAATTGTACCAAGGGCCACCAATTCATTTATTTGCAAAAATATAATACTGTATAGAATAAAAGGAAAAATAATACAAATTATGAAGTTTAAGTAAATTTTATATTTTAAGTGATCAAAAACACAGATTACATTAGTAGTAAGGTAGGTCTACTAAGACAAAAACTACATTTTCAAAAAACTACCAGATTTAACAAATGAAAAAAATCCTAATATGGTAAACAAATGAAAGCAAACTGTTTCTACAATCCAAACTTGACTTATTCTACATTATAGCCAGAAAAGTCAACACCAAATGTTAAATGCACTCTACCTCTAATTACAGTGGACATTGGCTTAGGCAATTTAAAAATGATATCGTCTTTCGTAATTTCAAAATCATCATCTCAAATCATCAGCCATAAACTCATTTGTCGAGGGGTTGTAGTTTATGGCTGGTAGGAGGTGGAAATATTAATAAAACTATGCCATTATCTTTGCATATATCAATGGCCTCAATAGTGACGTGGCTCTCATGGTTATCAAGCAGTAATAACACCTACTCTACTAGGCTTTACGTGATGAGTGAAATGTTTTAAGTACTCGATAAACAATCCTTTAGTTGACCAGCCAGTCACATGTGCTGATCCTTTAGTTCCAGGAGGATCTCCCTTAATCACATATTCTTCAAAGTGGACCCTTGGAAAAACCATCATAGGGGGAACAGAATTTCCAATGGCGTTTACATCACAAATAATTGTGGTGTTAAGGCCACGTTCCCCTGATGTCACTGAGCCTACTTGCTTCACGCCTTTACCAGCAACTACTTTTACTGTATTGTGTACCGTCGAAATTCCCTTTTCGTCTACATTGTATATATTTTCAGGAAGAAATTTAAATTTCTCTGACACTTGGCAGTATTTATCAAATAATGTATTAACATTAATTCTATTAAAGGCAGTGGCACGAGCCAAACTTGTGGCCTCAGGCTTGCGTAGAGATATGACAGCTTCGTGCCTTTTCATGAAATCATGATACCACTGCTCTCCGGCTTGAGAATCTCTTTCCCAGATATCTGGATAAGATTTTCAATTTAGTTTTGCGTATTCGAAAGCCAGTTTTTTTACCTCTTTACGGGTTAACCCATAGTGTATTTTGCTACATTGCAATAAATACTGAACGAGTGCAGCCTTCTCTTCTTTGGTAAAAACTGTCCAAACAGCACATCTCTTAAAGTATTTGGTAGGATTATCTTTACCGGATTGATAGGCTAAATAGCGCTGAAGGGTAGTTCTCAATATGCCTGCTTCTCTTGCCGCTTTCCGAACCGGAACGCCATCCTTCAAAACCATGTCTACTGCAGTCATCACCGCAATGATTGGCTTCCCTCTCTTCTTTCCCTCCTTGCTTCTGGGCATCTAAAAACGAGGAAAGTAGATTATACAACATTTTAAGTAGTTTTTGAAGTATTACAAAGTTATGAGTGCTATATGCAGAATAATTTACATGAATTGAAGACAATAGTGTACAGGGGTACAGAGGAAATAACAGCCTAAGTTGATTTTAAATATGTTGTAATTTTAAAATGGTAATAATATAATTATTTTATATCTAGGGCCATCATCAGTTTACCTGGGGCCGTGGCCCTAGGTACACAGATATTTGGTGGCCCTAGGTACAAGTGTTTACCAATTTTTAAAAGAAGTGTTTTCATAACCTAAAAATTCAACTATCCCTAACTTTGTATACAGCATTATATTCTACAGTTATGGCAGTTTCTAATATGCCAGGGTAAAAATATATCTCTCACCTACCTTTTACAATGAAAATCTTGATTTCAATCCTCAAAAATTACTTTTCCACCATAAATAAACCGCATTCAAGCCTCTGCTCTCAACTCAACACCTCTCCCTCCAAGACTGGTTTCAGTGGCTGCTAGTAGTGTTGCCAACATACAAAAAAATAAAAAACGAAAATTACCACGAAAGTTTGGTAGAAGTGGGGGTGGCCCTAGGTGCATACTGGCCCTAGGTACACTGGTCTTCCCTAATAATTAAGTTTTAACATTTTCATAAATCAGTCTAGTGAAACTTCTATAATCATAGTCATATCTTCTTAAAGTTTTAATCAGTTCTTACAATTTGAGTATCTTGACGTAAAATCACAGTCTACTTAACTAAACTTCTACAAATAATATTGTTCGTGCCATCTATTGATCGCGTGTATGTATATGTAAAAAAAAGGAATTAATAATGTTTTTCAATGATGGTACTGTTAAATAATAGATTATATAATTCATTAGTCTGAACCATTTGAACGTTGTTGTTTTTTTTTTGAAAAATAGAACGAGCGTGGCACAACAGTTAGTCGTCGATTAGATCCATCGACGTACGGATCAATTGCTACCGATCTTGCACCGGTAGCTTTTATTACCGCCAATTTTTAGTTTAATTGTTACATAATAGTTTGTTAGCAACCACATCGATAATGGTTAATTCGCAATATTTAGTTTATAGTTTGTTCGCAACCATATCGATAACGGTTAATTCGCAGATTTTTTGCTCACGTTCTATACTTAGTTTTTATAGAATCGATCGACGCAATTAGTATGCATTAGTTCATTACACGCAATAGTTAATTAGTATAGTTTTTCACAACAAAGAAACTAAACAATTAAATTTTCGGGTTAATTAGTGTTGTTTCGCATTAGAAATTCCGCATTAGATATTCCACATTAGTTTGTTTCACAATAATAATAGTTTAACCGCATTTAAAATAGTAGTGAAAATTAGCATATTAGAAAATTAGAATAATTCGGTGAGTACAGTGCATTTTTGCAATCATTAGTTTTTTTTTTTTTTTTTTTTTTTGTAAAAAAAACCGCGACACAGTCCATTAATTTCAAATTTAGATTTACAACAAAATTTATAGAATTTTAGTTTAGAATTCCCCCAGCCAAATTGTCGTAAAGAACTTAGACGCATCAACATAATTTTGGTCCAGTCGAGACGGATTATTAGTTTTTTCTTAGCATTTTAGATTCGAATTTATGAAAATTTGGCAAAAATACAGAAAAATATAGTTGAAATAGTTCAAATGGTTCAGGCATCTGGGTAAACATTTTGTTGTTTATTAGCAGTTGAATAGTACATATTAGAATATTACGCAATAACAAAATGCATTTTATCTTGAACAAGAAATTTCTTGCTGATACATAAAAATAAAATCAATAAAATGCATACATAGTTTTTAAATTGTAGGGAGAGAACCACGCATACATACATACTCAATAACACACATAGATAGTTAGCAGCTGTCGTCTTTTTTTATTTTGTTTTGAATTATAAAAATTATTTGAACTTTAATACCGTTAATACCTAATACAAGTACAGTTACAGACACTTAAAAGTAACCAATTTAGATTCTTCATTTTGTTAAATTTGGCGTTTCAATTTTGAGATTTCAAATTAGTCACAATAAAATGGCAGATAAATTAACGCGATACATATTTAGCGATATTCTAACGGATGCTCATGCTCATGCTCATGCTCATGCTCATGCTCATACTCATGCTCATGCTCATGCTCATGCTCATGCTCATGCTCATGCTCATACTCATACTCATACTCTACTTGTTCATACTTACTTTGCTTCATTTGCTTACAATAATTTTCGTATACCTTTTCCAATAATTTTTGGGATGACTTTTCGAGAGGGTGTTATTAGTGACCATAAACTTTCAAGATGTTAAATTATTTTTTATTACTCATGCGGGAGAAGTACTAACTTAGCGCACACATTTCTGTACGCAAAATAGCTGTTTGTCCACTGTACTCTTCCCGCATACTTTTTTGCGCGTGGAAAGTAACTTTCCACACGCAAATTGACAATAAAACACGCAAAATTTAATCAAAACACGCAAAGCCGCCTCTTAATTTTTCATTTAATAAATATTTCATAATTATTTCTATAGAAACCACCAACAAAGTAATTTAAACGATAATTAATTAAGAAAAAAAAGACAAACACTTAAAAATATTATTAAATATGGTATCGTTGCTTTGTCACTTTTCACAGCAAAAAAAATATTTTGCATAACACTTAACTAAGTTTTTTAAAAATTCTCTCTTTCTTCTACAGTCTTCGTTTTTTCTCAGTTCATAATAAAATTGTGTAAAATTACGCAGTCTATGACGATATTTTTAATCAAATACATTTCTCCGACATCTATGTAGTCTAAAATATGGAACATTTTTTTAATATACCGAAAGCTTGTTGGATACAAACTCTGATAGATCTTAAACAATAATTAAATTTTTTCCCCGGGTAAGATGCCCGTTATCTCTGTATGGTACTATCAAATATGTCGTTAATGGGCACGCTGATCTACCAAAATATGAGTGTTATTGGGAATCTTTATATTTCCGCTTGATAGTGCCTTACCAAGTGGACTGCTTTTCCAAACATTAGCATCATGGCAGCTACCTGAATATCCAAAAAAATATCCAAACGTAGTTCAGAATCACATATTCCCTATAAAATAGATAAAACTTAAGCGTAGATAGATACTATTTTCGGTGAAATAAAATCTTACCTGTAAAATTAAACGTTGTTTTCCTTTTCTGTTATAATAACTTATTTGATCTTTAGCTGGAATTGGTATGTTTATGTGAGTACCATCCACACATCCCAATACAAAAGCAAACGACTTCTTTCTTAGTTCCCGAAATCCGTCTATTATTTTATTTCGATCAAGCATTGTTGCTGGCCATTTTATTTCGTCTTTCAGCAATGAATAAATGCACAATAGTGTTTTCTTAAAAATGTAATGCGAGCTCTCTCGACTAATAAATATTAATCTAAGCTAATAAATCTGTCTGATATAATCCTAAAACTGACACAATTTCCTATTCAATTTCCTATTCAATTTCCTAACTTAAACCATAAAATTATTAGAAGTCCACTTTCTAATGAATACGCAGGCCTGCCTCTGGACATTGTAATGTAATCTAAATTATGCCCGCTACTGTACCCACTTTGTAACCACTTAATAACGTACTGTAAGTTTAATGTTGAACACGACTGTACTGATTAACCTAGAATCGAATAGATTGGAAGTAAAATAATGAAATCTTTGATTAAATCGCTAAATCAGCGAAACGCCGGAAATATGAAGTCGAACGATGACTGAAGGAGGAAAGGGGAGTACCTTAGCGAACTTGGCTTGAGGCCCGAAAACGGGTCGATATGATTCATTCAGTAATGTACGTGTAAAGTGTAAAATTGTAAGGAATTACTTTTTGTGTTGTGTTTGTGAATTCCTCAGGAAGAGGTAATATGCACTTCCTTTCTTAATATTTAATTCACATATGCAACGCGATTCGGTATATTTTGCCAAAATTGAATTTAATAATGTAATAACACATTTTTGGATATTTTTACATAAGTTGCGGAAGTCTTCCAACCACATCCAAATCGGCTTGCATATGTAACATCTTATTTTTTTTTATTTTTCATTATTTGAACAAACTAGATTCGGCAAACAATTCTTATTTTGTAATATTAGAGTATAATTTTAATGTAACTTTACAAACCTAAAGGAATCTTTGTAAATTCTATATTTTATTTTAAATATAACCCAAATATTTTATTGTTAAATGTTGAATATTGTTTTAGCCCGATTTCCTGTAACTACGTCTGAGTCACCTTTGAGTCGATTAACCGCGTCCCAAAATCCATAACTTTTAAGCTAAAATATTTTAACTTTAAGTCAGCCATAGCTACCACCCTTCTTTTCAAACCCCATTAATATATTACAACATTTTTGTCCCCAGTGCTTCTAGTTTTTGCTTCAATGTCTAAAAAATAAACATATAAATCAATATATTTTGTTTCCTAAAAAATTTCTCTATATGTATACGTTTTAAAAATTAAATATTACTTACTTCAAATGTAAAACGTTACATTCGAACATATATTTTTAGAATTTTTCTTTTACTTTTTTTACTTTGTAAAATTACCACCGCCCTTTTTCTTAAATTTTTATTTTATAATTAATTTTCCCCATTTAAAACCCGCTCCTGAATTTTCTAACAAATTATCTGCTAAAGATTCTAATATTGTAATAAATAAAATATTTGCGTCCATATTGCTTTAAATAATCACAGTAAAATACAATAGAAAAAATCAAATATGCATGGGATATTTTCTTTTATTGTTTATTTATCAATGGTTTATTTATTTTATTGTCCGACATCGTTTATTTGTTTTAAATATTCAAAAATTATACAAACTACAGTATATACTATAAATTATAAATACTAGAGGAGGAAGATATTTTGGACGGTTTCTCGTTAATGATAAATTGATCTTGTTTATAATAGGTCGCTGGATTTTGTGTTCTTTTCGATAACAATTGTAGGAAACGAAGGACCAGTAATAAGAACACTTATTTTTTAAGTTATTTATTTGTTGGTCTTTAGATTTAAATAATAAATCTACCTCGAATTGTCCCTCTACTTTACGAATTGAAGACGTAAATAATGCCTCCGCTTTTTTGTCAACGACTGACACTAACCGTTTTATGGGTATTTCCTCTGTTAACCAAATTTCGCAATTAAATCAGATAAGTTGTGTTCAACTTCAACCATCCCGTATGGAAATAATTTTCTGGCGAAGCTCTGGAAAAACGCTGACATAACTCTGAAAAAACTTTGACAAAATTCTGAAATATTTCTGAACTATTTTTGACAATTTTCTGAAAACCCTGTAATTATTCTGAAAATACTCTGAGATAACTCTGAAAAAACTGTTAATATTATGAAAAAAGTCTGACAATTGAAACATTCCCAGATTTTTTTTTCTGATAAACATCCTGGAAAAAGTCTGAAAAACGTCTGACTTTTTTATGAAAAAATTCTGAACTTTATTTGAAAAAAATCTGACAAATGTCTGACTTTTGTTTGACTTTTTCATGAAAGAAAAGGAAAATTATAGAATTTTGCGATTAAAATTTTGACAAAATCGTAAAATTCAGAATCTATTGAATCTGATCCTTTTCTAGAAAAAAATTTTCGAAAATTTCTGACAACTTTGATTTTTTAAAATTTTATTATGAAATAAATTGGATAATTTTTTTTATTAACTTACAATATATTATACAACTATAACAACAACTTTAAATACAATATATTATACAACGTAAAATATTTATCAATTAATATATATGTATTATTTATATATAAATGTTAATTAATATTTACATAATTTACATTTAATTGAACTTATTTTAATATTTTTTATTTGTACTTTAATATTTCATCATCAACAATCATACGTTATAAACCACTTACATTCAGTCTTTGCATCATATTGACATTTTTCAGTTTTACTGCCAATGTACTTTATAAATTAAATAATTATAACAATTTTCTTAGCCATCATAACATCCTTTTGGTATAGATATATGAAAATCGCGATCTCTGATTTTAACTAAAAATCCATGCTTTGATATTATATTTGGATTACATACTCGTATAGAATTACTAACATACCGTTGAATATGATTAATCGTAAAGTGGGTACTTGGAAGAAAAGGTTGTCCAGTTAAAAACAATATTTCCTTATACCAGAATTTTATCAGTTGGACTTTCTGGAAAGAAGCAGATTCTAGTAATGCATCCAATTTTAAATTTGTTTCTATGATATAATCCTTTAGCTTTTTACATTGCCGATACGACTCAGAAGTATAACGAAAGCCATCGACAATTATTCTGTTAAATACTTTAGATTATCCATCATAATTTACTAAAGCTTTTTCTACATCGTCAAGCTCATAATCTTTTCCCTTACCAATTAATATTACATTATTATTTTTTAGAGCATTCTTCAGTTTTCTGGATAATGTTTGCTCATAGATTAACTCAAAATTTACACTTTTATCGGACATTGCTGTTAATGACATAAGTGATTTTTTAAAGAAATATTTCTTAGCTATCTGTAACATAACTTGTGCTGGACTCTTTCTGAATTCTAAAAGCATTCGGTTTTCATTCTCAAAGCAGAATGCATTGTGCGTATACAGTGGACCTCAATTGAAGATACTTTTATAGAGATGAAGTAAAAGATGGACATTATAAGTCATTGATGATTTATGAAAATACTTTTGATATAGAGCAACATATTCAACTAGCATTCTATCCGCAGTGTCTATCATGTTATAAGATAAATTTTCTGATAATAACAAATTTATTGCAGACAAGTAAGGCTAAATGATGCAAGTATTTTATCCGTAAAAGGGCGATTCTCGCGTGACGCACGGGACATTTTTGCAACAAAAACATTTAAAAAAAAATGCAATTAATAACAAACAAAATAAAAAGCTTATAACACGGGGCAACTGGATTAAAATTTTTTGAGCATATTTTAATTTACATCTGAAATGCAGTACTCCAAATATAAGACATAAACTTCGTTTCGTACGATGTCCCGTGCGTCACGTGAGTTTATGCCTTATATCATGAGTACTGGATTTCAGATAAAAATTAGAATATGCTCAAAAAATTTTAATTCATTTCCTGCGTACTATAAACATTTTGTTTTGTTTATTATTAATTGCATTTTTAAAAAAAAATGTTTTTGTTGCAAAAATGTCAAATGCCAATCTCTAAACAAAGTAATGAGTAAAATAATAACCATGATTGCCATTCCGAAGCTTTCCACTTCTCTCTATCCTCTAGTTTTCTTGGAGCTCGAGTAATACAAGACGGATGTTTAATCGATAATAAGCGACGATTAACTCGTTCTACATTTGTTGGATGTCCTATATGTAATAATCTGATTGAGTATTGGAAAATAACAAGTCTGTATGCTGTTTAATAACTCCGAGAAGTACCGCATGCATATAATCAGGAATCATTCCATTAACGAAATCAAAATGTTGGATTCATTAAAATTGACGGTCCTTTTACACCATCTATATCTTCTTTGGATTGTTCTTCTTCTACCATGTTTATCATGACATCTTTTATTGATTCATCGGTATGATCTTCAGGTATTTCAGTGGATATTGGAAATTTAATTACTCCTTCAATTTGTCCACCAGGATGTTTACAAAATGTGCATCCATAAACCCGTTGTATTGTTTTATGTTTAAAGCTTTACACCGAGCAGCTTAATCAAAACATCCACATAACGGTACCACTTTGCTTGTGATCTGTTCTTTATCCAATGTCCATTGAATACATTCCTCTGATAATGAATTCGCCTCTTCGATAAAAGGTGTTAAAAACATATTCATATTTGGCTGTTCATCACTAACCCATAATCCAGCCATCAATATATTTTTAGTCCTTAAATTTGGTGATAATTCATGTAGCATTATATAAATTGGCCATGCAGCCATACGGCTAGATTTTGATGTTTGGCAACCGCCTGTACTGAATGTAGAAGATAAATTATAAACCAAGCCTAACAACCCATCTTTATCACAATATTGTTTATACATGTCACCGTCATGAATGTCACTCAAAAGTTCTCCACGTTCGGTTTGTTGGAACTTCTTATATAGTGCTTCTTGCATTTCAGGATTATTCAGTAGTTTTTGCAATTGAATTCGCAAATTAAACGTTAAAAAATATGACATACTAGATTTATTGAATGTCCGATGGCAATGGTTGCACGTCACGGTGGGTATAGATTTCATATTTGAATATTTAGCAATGTGCGCTGTACATTCTTTAAAATATATATGATAAGTTATTTCACCATTTAGAGATGGAAAGAGTTTGAATAATTTGTACTTTGTAGCTGGAGCAACGTTGTTACCGAATAAGGCATTAATCATTGAAAGTGTATCGGCAGTGCTTTCCCATGCCCACGAGTGTTTAAAAGCTAATGATAATACCATTGTTATTGCTTCTAGTTTACTAGTATCTGTACACGGACATAATTTTTCTTGAAGAGAACTATAGTTGTTTTCAGAATCAACGCTCGATGAGTCCTGTAGGTCCTGTAATAAAAATTCACGTGCATGAAAACCCATAAAATATATAAATTTAGAATAAGGTCATTATTTTATTCATATTTTGTTATTATTTGTCATTATTTTATTCATATTTTGTTAAAAAGTAAATGAGCACTTTCCAAATTTTCATATGTCTATCTATTTATATTAATTTCCTAAACAGCTGAACCGGTTGAAAAAACAATTTATTGCCTATAACAATCAAATTTGTTATAAATATTTAAAAACAATATTTATAGAAGAAATAGACGCTTTTGAAATGAAAAATTTTTATTTAGATAGTTAGATTTTGCTTCAATAATTCGATGATGTCCTAAAAATTGATACTAAAAAAATGAGAGATTTTCTATATGCTTTCAATAATTTATCAGAATTCTGGCGATTATTTCCGACTTCCCTTATTACCGATTAGTGGTTGATATTAAAGCACATTCTCAATTTTACTACTGTTTCTAACTATAATATTCTTCTAAATTTCTAAAAAAATAAAATTATAAATACAATCATTTAGGAAATTATGATATTACTAACAACACATATAAATGAGAAAAAATGATCATAATTATAATAAATTATTAAAATGACTAATAGAACTCTCATAGTATATGAATCATTGATTTTAATATATATATATATATATATATATATATATATATATATATATATATATATATATATATTAGGGTGGTCCTTATTTTTGAAGTTTCGAAATGTTACTATCTGACCCTCTTATATTGTTCTAAGACATATAAAAATAATTTGTTTAAAATTTCAGGCAAATCAGATGATATTTAGAGGTCGCTCAAGTAAAATGAAATTTCAACCTAAACTTAGTTCTATTTTACAGTGCTGACGCGTGAAAATATTGTCTGGAGAGACACAGTGCCAATTTATCTGTTTTTATTTCGTGATATCTACTTACTGTTTTTTAGCCTTTTTATTATCGTTTTTTACTGAAACCACATCACTTGATAAAACACTCAGATTTAGAACTAACAACTAAAATTTTTAGCTAACTGTTTGCAATTTTGTTGACTCCAAGATACCAGAAAATTCTTTTTGTTATAATGTCAATTAGTTAAACTAAATTCTTTATTCTTATGCTACTTAAGATTTTAAAGCAAGGTTCTCGGTTCTAAACTTAAGCAATGAAATGATCCAGTATCTAAATTTTGGACATCAAACTTACAATTAGTAAAAAAAAGTTGAATTAAAATAAATGTAAATCAAAAATTTAAAAAAATAAACAAGAAGTCGTATATATAATTAAACACAAAATAATATTCCAAAAATAATATAATATAATACTAACAACTAAAGAAACGGTAATATTTGAATTTTATCTAACAGTGAAATAGACCGTTGGGGTTGGTACATATTGGAGTGAGGGGATTACATAACAGGTAAATGCAATGTATTTCGGTGCTACTGCTGGCAACACAGGTCACAGAAATGGAGCCTGCATACTTTTGGAACAGAAGTTGCAAAAAGACTTCCTGTACTTAGCATGTCGACACTGCATATTAAAAATCATTCTAACAAGTGTCTTTAACAAGGCTATATGATATCAGTTATCTAAGCCTGATATTGCCATTTTTAAACGTTTTAAGCAGTGCTGGAGTAGTATTGGCCAGTTGGCGTACGAGTGTGCAAGGAATGATGCAAATGTTATGGCAGCTTTAAGAGATGGGAAGAAAATTGTGACTCAATTTACAGTTAGCAGACTGACGAAAATTCAAGTGAGAGATGACTACCGAGAATTCCTACAGTTTGCGATTATATACTTGGGAGGACTTCCATCGCGCGGAGTACACTTTATGTCTCTTGGAGCTAATCATCAAGCTAGATGGATGGCCAAGGCATTGTATCCTTTAAAAATGTAATTGTAGCCAATTGAAACTCACTAATTGTAAGAAAGAAGAAAACGGATTGAGTGACGTTTGCATTTTCTTGTTTTATTTATCTGAGAGCTTGGTTTACAGCCCCTCTTACTATTTCAGCTCCTTTCATGATCTCAGGCTACTTCAACAGCTTAGTACTTATGGGGAGATAAATTCTGGACTTTCTAAAATTGCCAACAAGAAATTCGAGGGGCATCTATGGTATTTAAGTGAGGTTTTGTGGGTCTGGCCTTTTTCGACGAATATATGTCCATGACTTCAAAAAAGTTATGATTCAATTCATTAATGAAAAGGACGGGGTTGATGAACCTCTTAAGCGTTAAGTAGCAAGAGTTCAAGTGAGATGCAGATAGAAGATTTCGTGACAAAAAATACGATCAATTTCTTTCATCGTCTTAATATTCCATTATTCCAAGAGGGTATTTAGAATTTGACCGAGAAGAATGGCATCATAGAAGTGACTACAAGCAAGCAGTGGCGATACTTAACATTTGAGGGTTGTTAATGACAACACTGAAAGATAATATTTATTAGAAGTGGTGGAAAAACATAGGTAAAAAATAACTTTAAAATAATTTTTTTTAAATAGACATTACATAAGTTAAACTGATCTCTAATTGTGTGTGGTGCACTAATCGTTCTGCACGAACGCCCTGCGTCCCACACGCAACTCGTCGAGTTGTGTAAGATGACTTGTGTCAGGTCATGCACCTTCAAATATTCGCGGTCCGAGTGTCACATCTTCACGGAGGACCCGGCCGATCGTGTAAATCTATTAAAGGTAGATCACCACACCTATACCCTACCTGAAGATAAACCGACGGAAGTGGTGCTCCGGGGAATGCCGACGAACAGCGCCGAAGAAATCAAATAGGAGCTAGGCAAGAAGTTCAGCGTCGTAGCTGTTTTCGAGATGAAGGGAAATACAATGGGAAGTTATAAGGTTAACTTCTCTAATGGGACTTCATTGTCTCAAATCAAGAAGATCTCGTATGTTCTGGGAACCCGGACATACTGGGATGTTACAGAAAAAGCGGCGGCACAACCCAATGTTTTAGGTGTCAGAAACACGGACACGCCTCCCGAAACTGCGGCAGCCAACATCGGTGCGTAAAATGCGGTGACATGCACGCCACGGAGACCTGTAAGAAGACCAGGGATACTGCAGCTACCTGCGCCAATTTGCTGAGAATCACTCCGGCAAATTGTCGACAATGTCCAGCCCCTCTGGAATACCAGCGACGAATGCAGTCCAGGCGCGCTCCCCCAAGCGACGTGCATTCATTCCGGCACCGGTCCCAACGTCAAATCCTTGGTTCAAGACCGCAACACCAGCTCCTGCTCCAGTAGCTCCCACTCCTGGAGAACGCACACCGCTTCGCTGCCCTCCCACAACGGCGTCAACATCCGGCACCACCACCATCGTCAGCTGCTCCTGCATCCGCCCCCACTCCAGCCCCTGCAGTTCCTGTCACAATTCCGGCGCCTACACCAGCTCCAGTCCCATCCGCATCCAGTTCTGGATCATCTTCGGATGATCTTTTCACCCTCGTCACAGAGCTGAATCAGTTGAATCAGCTTTGTGATATTAAAACCATGATACAGTCTGTTCGCGAGTTGAACCCCGACTGAACATGTCAGCGTGCTGATCGAGGCGACGCCACCATTCATCGTCACCGCCGCCTACACACCCAGCCAAATTGATGCAGACAACTTGAATTGAAGCTCCTCGACCGCAGTCCTCACACACTACTGACTGGCGACTTTAGCGCGTTCCACCCAGCGTGGAATAAGGCGACAACCCACATCAACACCAACGGGAGGGTATTAATGCGGCTTCTCGAAGAAACTAGAACTGAACTACTGTTCCCGGACGGTCGCACACACTACCCGTGAACAGAAGGACTCCTTTGTAACACCATGGATCTAACCATCACCAAAAACATGAATACGCGTTCCAGTCATACCTACACCATCCGAGGACCTGAATCCGACCACGTTCCTGTCATTATGGACTTCTGTTTTCGTGTGAAAAAACCTAAACCCATAACAGTGCAGGAATTTGGTAATGTGAACTGGAGTAAATTCAGGACTATGATAAACGAAGGTATCAATGTTCGAAAGGATATTGAAACCATTCGTGAGGTCGACACTGTCCTGGAGGAGCTGCAGCACGAAATTAACCAAGCATTGTATCCCGACCAAACGTGTCCCCAGCGCCTACACCTATAACCCAAGTTCCGAAATCCTTGAACTACTCCAGGAACGGAACAGACAAAGACGACTGTACCAGCGGACAAGACAAATACATTACAAGGACTTACAGACGGACCTAACCAGACAGATAAGTGACAAAATACGCGACGAACGCGGACGACTATTTAACGACTACGTTGAACAGCGGATTGACTCCAACCAGGACTTCTGGCAGCTAATTCGCTTGTTCAAACCACGTGACGCGACAGTACCAGCACTTAACAAAGACAATTTGTTAGTTACAGATTCTTCGGAAAAAATCCAACTAATCGCGGAATCATTCCAGGAGGCGCACCGCATCAGAGAGCAACTGCCATATCCACGTGAGAGCGCGGGTATTCCACGAGCAGCAGCCGAAGTAGCGGATGCATCTGTCCTGCCGACTACTATCAAACCCACAACTGTGGGGGAGATCAGTAAACGCATTAGGAAAGCAAGGAATCGGACTACTTCCAGGAGAACCGCATCAAAGTCAACTCCAACAAGACGGAGGCGGCCATCTTCACACACTCCAGGCTGCTTCCACGTTCCCAGCTGCGATGCGGCGGCTCCCGAATCACCACATCACCTGTCATCAAATACCTCGGTCTGTACCTCGATCGTAAACTGACATTCAAGACAGCTGTAACACGACGACGAATCGCCGGCGAATGTGCTGCTGCCCGACTGCGGCCCCTACTCATCTCCAATATCATCCCGACGGCGAAGAAGATACAGCTGTACAAGACGTGCATCCGCCCATCATCACATACGCCGCACCTGTGTGGTGCACTGTTTCATCTGGCAACATTGCCAAATTGCAACCGTTCCAGAACAGGATACTTCGCCTTATCCTGAACGCCCCGCGACGTACCCCGGTACGTCAACTACATCAAGAAACAGGCGTCGAACCTGTTCTTGACCACATCCTATCACTAACATCACGCCACCTGGCCAGATGCCGTCTTCACCCCAACGACCGGATTGCTGACATATTCCTGCCTTCAAAGACACTGTCAAAACGGAGCAAGAAGTTCATCCTACCGATGGATATCTCCCCACCGTGACTGCCCTCGGCCCCGGGGGGGGGGGGGGGAGGCGGTCAGATGTGTACGTGCGGACGGAGTAAGTGAAGAGAAAGTGTGTGCGTAAGTGTTTTTAGGTTTTTATTATTTTTATTTTTACCTGTTGAAAGGTTTTTTGAAAATTTTGCTTTGTATAGAGTCACTAATAATCAAGTTTTCTCATGTATTGTATTACTTAGAATTGTACATGTTAGGTTAGGGTCAAGCACTAGTTGTAGGTACCTAGAATTAAGTGAAGTATTGTAATTACATAAAAATTTTGTAAAATATTGTACCGTTTTTAGAAAAAATATATTTCGTATTTTTATTTTTCATCAACACTAGGCTCAGCATCATTTTCTTCATTCTCATTATAATTAACTTCATCAAAATTATTCCAAAAAATTTCATTACTCGTCAAATCATTATCATCTAATTGAGGATCTATGTTTTCTTCAAGATCATTTATGACATTTTGTTCATTTCGGTTTTCCGGGTTTTCATTACCAATCTCTTGATTGGATTGAACATTTTCATTTGTTGATCTATTCTCTTCAGTATCACTCAATGATGATACGTCAGAAAACTGCAATTAATAACGTGAAATTTCTCATTAAATTACGATAAATATGTTGGTAGACTTGATGGATTTACTAAAATATATCCCCATTATTATATAGTTTCCTACCCAATAAAATTTCTAATGACATTAAAATTTCTAATGACTATTTATTATCATTCTCTTTAAAAACGAAATTTGAATTAAATTATAGTAAAACATCATAATAAAATTCTATATACAAAAATAATTATTAAAGATATTCATTAAATAGATATTTAAGTTTCAGTTCTAATGAATAAAATTTTACATTAAAACATAAAGTTAAACATAAAATTCAGCATCGAATGTCTCAATAATAAAATATTACTACTTCATTACATTATGTTCAACCACTTATTTTTATATACTCAATCATTAAACTTGAGGGTAATTAATTTGAAGCCTTCATCTACTTACTGCAATGATTTTTCTTTTTTTTTAATTAAACAATGTCTATGCTAGCATTGGATCCCGGATCGTTATATTTTTTATATGGTCCTCTTTTAATGATTCTTAAAGAAATTATAACTAGCAAAGTAGTAATCTGCAACAATAAAATTAAAGGAAATAGCTATAAAAGTATTTTGTTTGGAAAAAATCATTTTCTTAAATTAAAATATTAGCCTTCAAGTATATTACTTTTTAATAAAGGGCATAGCCGGGTAAGATAGGCAAAACGGCCCTTGACGCAAAATTGATTGTTTTTATAGGAAATAATACTTCTTAGCCCCAGATACATTCCTGCCAAATTTCAACTCTCTTAGGCTAATAGTTTATGAATACACAAACAGACAAAAATTTTCAAAAAAAATTTTTTTTACGAAACTACTGAGCCGATCTATTTGGGTTTAATATATATTGTGTATCCACCTTAAACAAAGTAATAAAAAAAAATTAACGTTATGTCCCTTTACTATACTAATTTTTTTAAATTTTTAAATTTAAGTAAATTTTTTTTGGCACTTACGCGTTAGCGACACCCACCATTTTCTGCTCAATAATATGTCTCTTAGTACTCTATAACATATATTTTTACGGAAAAATTTTAGTTGGTAGAACATAGTAATATTTCAATACAAATGCATGTCATGTTCGGTATTATATATATTACTTATGTATAAAAAGGACCATAAAGTAAAGCATTTGCCTGATTTCTAAAACACAGAAGAACTCTGCGGAGTGCAATAAAATGTACTCTTCCCCCCTTGAGTTGCAGTTTTTGGAGTTCCTGTGACAGTCTAAAAAAATTTATATTTTGACTTGTTATAAAAAATATGTTTTAACTTATTAAAAAATAATTTTCAAGGGTAATTTTACCATGAATCTTATTTGAATGAAATCAATAAAATTATCTCAGCATACTTACTAATTAAAATTACATCTAACTCAACAAAAATTATAAGTTTTAGAAACTTTATTTAAATAAAGATGATAATAATAACAATAATACGTCTTAAATGTTATATTGTTTTAATAATAGTAAACATTAACTTAATAGATTGGAACAAAAAACTTTAACAATGTATAATAATAGCAACAGTCCGGCTAAAACTTGTATTTATAAAAATATGTAGGTAAATTACATGTAGGTACATATAACTAACTTGAACAGACCCTTCACTTGATGTTTTTGTTGCACTTCTTAAGGAGGTGTAGAAAGTGGATTTTTTCTGTAATAAAATTACATACGTTCATAACAACGGCAAACAAGCTTAGACAAACGTCTAGCTTTATCTGCTGTTTGTCTTCTTTTGTTAACACGATGACGGGTCATGGGGAATTATAACGAAATGACCAACTGGTATACTATTTTGACAGCTAATAAACTTGGTATGAAATTGTTGACGTCGTAATACGTGGTGTATGAGCTAATAAAGTTTTACTTGACGTCTTACAAAGAAAACAGCTCTAACAAAAGAGAAATCAAAGGTGGGTACACAATATATATTAAAGTCAAATAAATCAGCTCAGTAATTTCGTAAAAAAAAATTTTTTTTTAATTTTTGTCTGTTTGTGTATTCAGAAACGTTCAGGTTTTGAAACTCTGTCCAGTTCAACTATTTCTGCCATTTGACATGCGCATACAAAGGCGTGTAATAGGTAGCTGATAACTTCTCTCCTCAGTCGAGTGTTTCATTGTTGTTCTCGAAGTTTTTTGGTTTAGAAAATACGTCGTAAAAAAAAGAACTTGAATTTTTAAGAATAATAACCCAATTGAATTATAAACAATGACTTTTGCGAAAGTTCGACTAATAAAAAGCAAAACTGATGATATTGTAGAATCTTCACAAATAATAAATTTTAATAAATACTTGGAAAAAAAATCAAATAGCGATTTGTATCTTTTACGAACACATGATCGACGACGAAGCTGTTCAATATTAGGAATTTCTGGTATGTAATACTAATAATTTATGATTGAATTATTAATGCTTTTTAAAGTACTGAATAGTATTGAACATAAATAAAATTTAAATATTTTTCAATTTAAATTTGATTAAACTTTCAATAAAATCCACATTTACATGATTCCACTTGACTAAATTTTTGTTTAATAAAAACTTAATTTTTCTAACATAGATTTATAATAATTGATTTTTTTTTGTATGATTAAGTTTTCAATTCTAAGGGTACAATTTTATGCTTATGAAAATTTAAAAGAAAATATGCTGGGGTTCAAGATGGTTTTAGTTATTCATTACATAATATAAAGAAGCTCTTTTTTGGTATTTGAAAAATTTAACAGTATATTCAATTAAAGTGTGTTATAAAATATTTTCTTCATAGATAAAAGAGGGAAATTGATAAAAACGGAAGGGAGTGCAAGGGGAGGGACAGGTATCATAAATTTAATGAAGACGAGATCGTTAGTGAAACAGATAAAGAAAGTAGTGAGCAAGAAAATAATGACACAAAAGAAAGGAGAAAGGTAATTTAAGATTTATTATTTATTGGATGAAGATGAAAAGTTTTTTTAATGAAGTAACAGTTTTTAACTTAATTGAATAACGTTATTGGCAATTATTTAATTAAAACTTTAATTATTTCAAAAACTAAATAGAAATAAAACTGACAGCGAAAAAGAATCAACAAAAAAAATAGTTGAAACGTATGAGAAACGTAAAAAAACTTCTACGTGGAAACTCACAACAAAGCAGTAAACCACTTGAAAATTCACAAAATAGTAGTAAATCGCATGAAGATTCACAACGAAGCAGTAGATCACATGACGATTCACGACAAAGCAGTAAACCACTTGGAAATTCACAAAAAAGTAGTAAATCCCATGAAAGTCATCACTCTAAAAGTAACAGTAGTAATAAAAAAGTCGACTCAAAACGTTATCATGATAGACAATAAAAAACACCCAAGAAAAATGATTACACAACATCAAAGGAATTACAAACAAATAAACAAAAAATAAAGGGCAAGAACTATTTCATCAGAAAAAAAATTAATCCATAAACAATCGAAACTGATGATTTTGGTATACTATCAGAAGAAGATGACACTGATAAAGGAATTATGGAAACAGGAAATACTTCTCCAATCTTGAACGAAGAAAATAATGATTTAGATTCTTTTATGCAAGAAGAAAAAGGTGGTAATCTTGATACGTCTGATGAGGTAATAATACTTATTAGTGAAGTAGATTTATGTATTTATTTGAATATGTATAATTTTATATTCCTTTAACAATATTTTATAGCGCATAAATGAAGTAAGGAGAAACAGCGGTGAAAATGTTCGAAGACCACTATCTGAAGTTAATCAAAATACAGCTGAAGAAGAATCAAGACCATCAACGTCGTCTAGAAGTAGTCAGCCAGATATTTTAAGAGTTCGTTTAAGAGACGGAGTATACATAAATAAAGAAGCCTGGAAAAGTGCGCAAAGAAAGAAAGATCCTAGTAAGTTTATTTCAACAGTAATGCAAGGTATATGGGGAGTAGAGACGTTGGCAAATAGACGTTCCTCAGAACGATCTACTGTTAAACGTTCTATCTAAGTCCAGTAAAAAGAAACGTAGTTAGTGACCTATTTGAGAGTTTTCTAAAAAAACGAGGTTATAATGATAATTTGCGAAATGAGCAAATGGAAAAAATAAATGCATACTATGGTCATATAATAAGTTGTGCAATTAAAACAATGAAACAGCGACAAGCAAATATAGAAGCTGTTGCAGCACCGATGTAAAAGAAATTTCTCTTTCGTGCATTAAGTTTGGTTTGTTCTTCATAAAGAGAATAATTTTTTGTTTAACATTACTTTATTAACTAGTTGTTAGTAAAATACTTTTATCATTAGTTAATAATCATAAGACTCTTTTTTGCATTGAAAGCAAGTGTTACATTTTTCTTTATTGAATAACATAAATTATACTTGCACATTAGTTGTTGTTTAAAATTACATTATTAACCGCTTTAGTACCGCCATATATTCCAATATTTTAGATAAAAAATTTTATATCTATAAAAGTATAATTGCAAGTTTGGTACATTTTGCTTAATTTATTTACAATATGACCGCTCTTTACTATAGAGCCTCCAGTTACCGATATAAGACAATGCACACTCGTCAGTTGAATTTTTTTTAAAAAATTAGTATGACGAACTGAGCTTATCATTAGTCCTAAAGGAGTTAACAAGTTGTTAGTTAGATACTTTTATTATTAGTTAATAATCACAATATTCTTTTTTTGCATTAAAAAAAGTTTTTTTTTCATAAAAAGTATAATTTTTTGTTGCATTTTTCATTATTGAATAACATTAATTATACTCCTTCATGCATTTAAATTTAGTTTATTTTCATGAAGCGCATAACTTGTTGTTTAAAATTACTTTATTAACTAGTTGTTAGTAAAATACTTTTATTATTAGTTAATAGGGTTGGGCGGGGTAAAAAAAAGACAAAATCAAATCTTTTCATTTTTCATGTAGAAAATATTTGAATTTTTAGACAAAAAAATACTGTATGATTGTTTTAAGATTTTGCCTGTTTTTTCACTCAAGCTAATGGCATAAATCTATAAAAAAATAAAAACCTTGTCTTTTTTTTACCCACCAAGTGGGGTAAAAAAAAACAGTGGAGGGTAAATAAAAGACAAACCTCTAACTATTAGGATACTGCAAGTACATGATTGGAAGAGTAAAAAATAGACAGCTTGGGTAATTAGCAGTACAACACTTTTTATTTCACAACTCTATCTCTACTACAAAATTTTTTATAGATATATTTAAATTTTGCGTATTTTACAAAAAACTTGAGCTAAGATTCAGCAGTAAGAAAAGTCAGAAAAAGTTAACTGATGCAAAAGCTTGACTCACAGGGAATTTCTTTGGACTTTGAATATTAAAATAGTTTTTATTTCACAAACGTACAACTAACACAAAATTTATTGTAGCTCATTAAAAAACCAAATATGTTAATTTGAGGCTGTCTTTTTCTTACACCATTTTACATAAAGTAAAAAAAAAATCAAAATAATCTATGTATGAATGAGTTAAAAATACTAAATGTGTGCAGTAAAGCATAGTTATTATCAATATTAGTCATAGCAAATATTGAATAATATTTGTGTCGATTTCTCCCGCACAGATCGAGCTAGGACGGGTGTTAATTTAAACAATTTGACTTTTGTAAACATTTTATGTATTAGCAACAATAAATTATTATTATTATAAAAAAGACTTTTACGCCAACCTGGCGCTCACTACTCAGTAGGACAGTACTGGGTAACATTCACCTATACCGGCATTATGCAAGGTATTAGGCTCTGTGGAAGGGTAATGTGCCAAACCAATCCGTAAAAGTACCGTAGTACATTCACGGACGGGTTTGTCACATCACTCCTTATATTGTTGTTGTTGTTGCTTGAAACGAGGTGTCATGCGTCTATTTTGGTGTATACTGGTTCGTACGACGAGACTTTTGTGGGAGCGTAGATGTTGGCTCAATGACAGACGGCTGTGAATGCCTAGTTCGCTTTCGTGTCCTCAGATGGTAGGTAGGAGTAGGGACAGAGGGAAGGGAAAGGACTGTTTGTGTTTGTGTGTGTGTTTGTGTATGTGTGTGGATGTGTCTTTCTATTTTACGTTTCTTGGTGTAGATGTTTTCTGGTTCATCAAATTGCTCATTAAGATCGGGTGTTCCTGGAACTGCGCGTTTAGATGGTACAGAGGTTGACGGACCTTGTGTGTTATTGAATTGGGGAGGATTGTGCACCAGAGCGGTAACAGTGACAGTGCGGCAGTTGTTCGATCCCCCCTCTTCATCAGACGAATCTGGATCTGTATGTGTGTTAAGTGTTTGTCTTTCAGTGTTAGTGTATTGTGTGTTTATGTATGTGTGTTGTGTGTCTGTAAGATGAGTGTCAGTGTATTGTTCGCTCACTGTAGATGGCTCAGATGGAGTAGAAGCAGGTCTTGTGCTTTCACATATCGCAGTCGGATTCGTATTACTGAGGAACTTCCGTACTATACGACATGTGTTTATGATCACTGCCTTTTGCATAGTGACATATGTGTATTTTGGGAGACCCAAGAGGCTCAAACTATTATGTAGTGTGTGTGGAATGACCCCGGTGGCACTGAGCACTATTGGAACGATGTGGACATGTTCCATTCGCCATTGTTGTTTTATTTCGGCTGCGAGGTCAGTGTATTTATCCAATTTAACTGCGTGTGTTTTTTGTAAGTTGTGTGTATTTGGAACCGCAATATCGATCAGATAGGTTGTCTTAGTGTTTTTCATTACGAAGGTGATATCTGGTCGATTATGATTTATGGTCTTATCTGTAATAATCGACCGATCCCAGTAAAGTCTACAGGAGTCATTCTCCGCTACTACTTTTGGTGTGAGCTTGTAGTAAGGTGTTTTATCGGTTATAAGGTGGTGCTTAACAGCTAGTTTCTGGTATATGATTTTGCCAACCTGGTCGTGACGGTGTTTGTATTCGGACTGAGCGAGCTGAGTACAGGCAGCTGTGATGTGTTGGATCGTTTCAGGTTTGGAATGGCATCTCCGGCATGAGTCAGATGTTATTGACGAGTCACGAAGTATGTATTTTGAGTAATTCTTTGTATGAATTACTTGATCTTGTATAGCTAGCATGAATCCTTCAGTCTCCGGGAAAAGACTTCCTTGACTCAACCAGGCGTGCGACGCTGCTTTGTCGACGTTACTCTGATTAAGTTCATGTGGATGTCTCCCATGTAAAGGCTTCCGAATCCATTGCTGAATTTTGTCCTCCTTCGTGACCAAACGGCAAAAACTATCTGGCATTTCTGTGTGTGAGAGGTTTAATGGTGTGTATGCCTTGTCGGCTTGGATTATTGCACTGTGTAAGTGTGATGTGTGTGTTTTGGTGTAAAAGTATTCTCGCAAGTTATGAACCTGTTTATTATGCGTGTTCCTTATGTCTATAAGACCTCGACCTCCTTCGGCTCTTGGCAGCGTCAATCGTTCTATCGCTGCTTTGGGATGATGAATTCTGTATTTGGTCATAAGGACGCGGGTCTTGATCTCGATGTTTGTCAAGTCCGTAGGCGTCCATTTGATTACCCCAAATGAGTATGTTAGTACCGGAACTGCGTAGGTGTTAATTGCTTTGATGGTTTTTTTTCCATCAAGGTGGGTGTTCAGTAATCTCCGTACACGCGTTAGGTATTGCTGCATCAGGTGTTGTTTTACAGCGCTGTGATCTATACGTTCGTCCTGATTGAATCCGAGATACCGGTACGACTCTCCCTCGTCCATGGGCTGCATAACAGACTCTGGTTCGAGTTCGAATACGACCGCATCTCGTTTTCCTCCAGAACGACATTGTGTTCGACATTTATCGATTCCGAACTCCATACAGAGGTCTCGCGAAACCTCGTTGGAAAGTCCCAGCAGCTGCTGTAATTGATGTTTAGTAGCTGCATATATCTTAATATCATCCATGTACATTAGATGTGAAATGGTATGGCGCGAATTCGTTTGCGTACCTACATTCTAACCGTATTTGGTTTCATTTAACAGGCGGGAAAGTGGATTCATTGCGAGACAAAACCATAATGGACTCAATGAGTCGCCTTGGAATATGCCGCGTCTTACTTGAATAAGGTCGCTTGTTGTTTTTTCATTACCAATACTTAAATGTAAGGTCGTTCGCCAGTCGGACATGATCGTTCCAAGGAAGTTCACGATACTTGGGTGTATTTTGTACAGCTCCAATACTCTCCGTAACCAGGAGTGCGGGACCGAATCAAATGCCTTTTTATAATCAATAAACGCTGTGTACAGGTTACGTTTTCTCCCTTTCGCTTGTTCCAGTACTACGGAGTCAATCAGAAGCTGCTCTTTGATCTTTTCTGCCAGACAGGACGTCAATATCTTATACATTGTAGGCAAGCAGGTGATAGGCCTATAATTCGCAGGATTTTTTGTATCACTGTTTTTAGATTTCATGTATGTGATACCCTGCGTTAGGAACTTCGGTGTCAGGTTTGGTGTTCTTATAAATAGTGTAAAGTGTTCAGCGAGATACTTGTGTGTTGATGTAAAGTGTTTGAGCCAATAGTTTTGTATGTTGTCGATGCCAGGTGCTTTCCAGTTATGCGATCTCTGTAAAGCTCTGGAGACGTCCTCTGTAGTAATGTCCGTATAGGGCATCTCCGGAAGATGTTCGTTATTCCTGCACTCTGTATCGATCCAGCTGGCTTTGTCATTATGGTCAATGGTGTTGGACCATATATTCGCCCAGAAACTATGGAGTGCGTTCTTCTCCGGTAGACCATTACTGTCAGTTACCGTGTTCGCTAGAGACTGATAAAACCGTCTCTCGTTTCTGCTGAACGCTTGGTTTTGTCGTCTGCGTTCAGTACTGGTCTTATATCTTCGTAAGCGCTTCGCTAGTGCTGTTAATTTTTGGTGAAGCGTATCTCTGATCTCTGTGAGTGTTTTATTGGGTTCCTCGTATTGTGTGTGTAGTGTGTGTTTGCGTAATATGTCGTGTATGTGTTTGTTGAGCCGCTTGGACCTCGTACCCTGTTGGTATTGGGTGATCCTGCCGAGGTTGCATCGGATGTTGCTGATGCGTTTATTCAATCGTGTTTCCCAGGCAGGAGTTTTGTGTTCCTTCGAGTTGTGCGCTACAGGTGGTGTTACATCGGACCCGTTACAACGTATAGCTCCAACGGCTCCACAATAGATAGCTGTGTGTAACTCGATAAAATTGTCACATGTTTCCAAGTGTTTAGGCAGTATTGTATTGTTTAATATCTCAACGATCTCAGCCAATCTACGTGAGGTGTGTTGTTTAGGCAACAAGTACCTATGTGTGGGGTCCGTCCCTTCAAATTCAGTAAGCGCTGTGTTAAATTCCAGTTCGATCTTTTGCAGTAGGGTGTCATTTACTGCTGTCTCATGGTGGTCAGGCTCATTCTCGACAAGTTGTTGAGTGTCGTTTTGTGTGGGGCTCTCCATTTCTGGTGGGCCGTCGTCCTGACTTTCTTCATTTTGAGCAAATTGATGTGCGACTTGTGTTTTAATCGTGTTTATGAGGGAGGAAGGGATAAGGTTATTGGTAAAAATGACACGTTTTTGGTCTGCCAGTCTCTGTTCAGTGACGCGACTAAGGTGAGGGTAGGTGCGCGCGAACTCTTGATGTAATTTCGTACGGTAACCAGTTTTGTCCGTTTCAAGTCTAGTAACTTGGAAGTATGTGCGTACGATGAATTCATTCAGTTCATCTATCCATTGCATACGCACACGCTTCTTACCAGCTTTAGTGGTCCCCAAAGAATGCTCCGAGGAAACACTTAAAGTCGGCTGAGCCAAAGGTGTTGGGGTGAAGGTGTTATTACAGCTGACAGGTGGCTGCCTAGAACCCAGCCTGTCGTCACCGCGATCTAAACTGTCACATTCAGTGGTGACCCTGATGCACCCGGTCGCTCCACCGGCAGCGGCATTTTTCCGAGGCTTTTTGCTTTTATTCACCATCCTAATGGGGTGTCCTTTTAGTCGCCTTTTACGACAAGCCGGACTTACTGTGGGCAGATTCTGCAAAGTGAAGCCCCCACCCACAGGGCGTTTTATTATTATTATTATTATTATTTTTTTTTTTTTTTAATTAAAATTGGGGCACTGCTGCCGGTGGATGGCGCGGTCAGCAGTGTCCGGCGGCATCGCCATCGAAGGGCATGCGCCGCCAAAACGGGAAAATGATAAAAACGACACATATAGACAGGAACACATAAATGCATTAGACAACGGACAAACATACACATGATAAAATTCACCGATGAGCCCTGCCATCCCAGGGCTTCATAACGAGCGGACAGTCCTTAGTGTCGGTACGCTAAGTACTAGCCAGAACCTCCGGTCACCAAGGACTGAAAACCAACGATGAAACTCCGAGGTGTAAAGGGCCTCGGAGTGGAGAATACTGAGTAAAAATATCACAGATAACATCACAATAATATCACATGGAAAAAAAAATATATGAGGAAAATCTTATTACGTCACTGGGGAGCCACAGGCCGACCAGTGCCGCAATAAGTAGTTAAAAACAAAACCGCTGAAGGGCTACAACAGCAAGCCCACAACGGCACAATAAAATATCACAGATAAGATTAAAAAAATGATGTACCACCTCGGGTGGAAAAGGCCCCCAGTGGTACATCGTTAAAACAAAACGAATTAAAAACAATCTTATTAAAAAATAAAAACAACAATATCACAGATTTCAAAAATTTCTTGCTCTGTGACACGATTCCGCTCCCCATAGTTTCCACAAATCCGAAATGGCTTCGTCAACACCTAGGAACTCACATGTGTAGGGACAGTGACATCTGATTACTGAGCAACATGTACTGTTCTGTCAGATAACTGATTACTGGGTACATGTGCCGTTCTGTCAGATGTCGGGGTCAACCTACACGGGAGACCGGTACGATGACTAGGCCACGTTCGTCCGAGTCGAGGCTACAGAGAACGGGACAATGCCACAGAGTATCACAGAGCCAACATCTGACCTGTGTTCGTATCACTTCGACGGGGCGAAAGCCGCCATATCAACGCCCACGAATGCATCCGTACGAGGGACAACGACGTCTCCTTACTGGGCGAGCTCGCTCAAGCTGTTCGGGCAGACGTCGACTCGCACGCGTGGCCGATGAGAACGAGTGCGTCGAGAGCCGCATTCCTACCCATCGAAATGACAAGAACAAGGCTAGGGAAATATCACAGAACGAGCAGATTAAAAAATACCACCTCAGGCATGAGAACTCAAGGTGGCATAACAACTATCACAGGTATAAAAACATCACAGATCAGTCAAACAAAATCACAAATGCAATATCACATATTTCAACTCGTCTGAACGGTCTCGTCGGACTCTGAAGATCACGCCCATGAGAGTAGACAGCATTGACGACGCATTGAATTCCGGTGAAGGTACCAATTAAACCAAAAACAAGCTGACGCAGGCATAACACTGACTCGGGGGATACGACATCGTCCCCTCCACACGATCATCCTTGTCGAAACACGGTACCAGAGCCTCGTCAGCCTGCTAGCCGAAGCTAACAGTTGCCCGCCAGGCACGAACGGGGACGTGAAGGTTGGATTTTAGCCCAGCATTATTATTATTATTATTATTATTATTATTATTATTATTATTATTATTATTATTATTATTATTATTATTATTATTATTATTATTATTATTATTATTATTATACATTATAAAAACATAAATAAATTTTCGTGGGTCAAAAATACAAATTTTCGATTGAGCTGAAATTGATATCCATGAAAACCGTCTGTTCACTAACAAAAAAAAAATTATTTTATTGAAGAACCACTATTTTTTTTTTAATCCATAAAATATACATAAACATGCCATTATCTAGTTTTAAAATGAAAATCGTTGTCAATAAGTTTTAATTTTTCTAAATGTTAACCCCTTGTTTTGTCTTTTTTTTTTTTACCCCACTTTTTTCTTTTTTTTTAACATATAAAAAAAAAAAAAAAAATTGCAAGCAGTCGGACCATTTAAATAAAACTTTGTACTTTACATTACTAAAGCATGTAGAATAACAAGAAAAAAATACAGCACTCTATCTTATCAGATTTTTTACTTACTGAAAAAGTTTATCGTCGCGGAATGAAAGTTTTTCTCTCATGAATAACAGAGGTTTGAGAGAAAATTTTTTTATGTTATAAAGCCCGTTCCAAAAAATAATTTTTTGGTCCAGACAGCTTAAAATACTAATGTATTTTGTTGTAATATTTTCTATTTTTTGAATTTAACACTGTTAAGTTTAATATAAGTATGTCTTTTTTAACCCCGCTCGAGCAGTGTATTTTTTTTACCCCACCCAACCCTAATCATAATATTCTTTTTTTGCATTAAAAAAAGTTTTTTCTCATAAAAAGTATAATTTTTTGTTGCATCAAAAGTGTGGACCCCACCCTGACCAAAAAGGTATCCGATCACTTTTTGAAGCGTACTGTGCTTATTACGCACAAACCTTGGCCTCACTTACGTGCATCATCTTAAACGAAAATCGGGAGGTCGCTAAATTTTGTGGGGAGCACTGTATCAAGCGCTACCGCATAACTAACTTCAGACTTCAGACTCCAGATTTCTGACCGCTACTGTACTGCCGGAAATTTGGGTGTCAACTGTAACTCAGGGGACTTTTTTGTATATGTGTCAGCACTTTGTAAGATTACGTTGTTTATCTAGTAAAAAACTCGTGGCTTTTTATACGGTTTGAGTTTGTTTATTCAAGATTTTTTAGCTGGCTCAGGATGATGTAATTTCATTATATGTTTACATCATAGTCGAAGGGAATTTTATTTAAAAGCAAGTCACAACTTGTTAATTCCAGTAATTCTAAATAAATTTGTTTACATTAATGTCATTATAAATCATTAATATAGCTATGTGTTTATTTAAGATTTTGCTGACTCATACTCGGGGAATTTTTTAATTTGTTTATATAAGACATGTTTTAATTTTAAAAATGTTTATTTAAGATTTTGATGACTCAACAATTTCTTTGTTTGATCTCAAATACGAAATAATTTTCTCGGAATTTTTAATTTATGGCCTGATAATAACGGGGGTTTTTTGAATTTGTTTATATAAGGTTTAATTTTAAAAATGTTTATTTAGGATTAGTCAGCAATTCTTTTATTAGGTTTCAAATGCGAAATAAATTTCTCAGAATTTGACATTTGACCTTCGGTTATTTGCGTTGCATTTTTTTGTGATTCACCTCCAGAATTTTTCGAGCAGTCAAAATTGTATAACTTGAGGTCCGCGTGCCCCCTCAAATCACTTCTTCAGCAATTTTCAAGCAGTTAATATTGTTATTGTTGCAAGAATTTGTATCGAGATTTTTTTAAAATTAAAATACAGCCAATGGCTTCATTAAACGACGTGACAACTAGAATGGTGGAAAATGGATTGGACATATCATTACTGGAAATGGATACCCCGGATGCAGATGAATTGGAAAAATGGATGAAACATACGAATACCAATATAAGACTAATCAACAAGGCTATACGTGGAGCGGAAAATTTGGGACAACGGAAACACTTCGAGTCATGTACGGGAAAAATGAAATTGGTTTCGTATCAGAATGAAGGCGCTACAAAAACATGGTAAGTTTTATTTTTCAAATATAAATTTTATAATTTTTTAATGATTTTTTTATAATTTTGATATGTTGATTGTTTTAGTTGCTGGTATGAATCGAAATCAACGGAAACAGTCGGACCGAATCCAATGGGCGGACGTTGAATCAGCATTTGCGAGCCGGATACGAACGGGAGTGATTAACAACATAACGCACATAGAACCAAAGGACTTTTTGGAAGACGCGAGGTCAATGTTCACCCGACGAATAAAAATATACTGAAACAATATCTAACGATTAAAGTAAATACAACGTTTTGCGGGTTATTCGTTAAAACTGATGGTGACGAGGATAAATACGATATGAAACATTTCAACACGCCGAATATCATAATAGATCGTGGAATAGACCTAAAATAATGCTTCGTGGAACACGTACAGGAACTAATTCTAAGAAAATTTAGCGAATTTGCCGAGTCGGGGAGCGGGTGGGCATTGCCTCCATAATTAACCTAGCCGTGAACATCAACAAGTATACACCTTTCCGTGGATCAAGCTATATCGAATCACCTCATGGAATAAAAACGAAAAAAACATGTATCACCGTTAAAAACTTCAACGATGACGCCTGTTTCGCGTGGGCAGTGGTATCAACACTTTATCCAGCAAAGCAAGGGTGTGTTAACAGAACATCAGCGTATCCATACTACGAAACGGTGCCAAATTTAGACGGGATACAATTTCCAATGACAATTCAGCAAGTGAGCAAATTTGAAAGACAAAACCCAGCTATATCAGTCAACGTGTTTGTGCTAAAGAAACAAAATAGACATTTTGAAACCGTACCTGCTGCGCTAACGAGAGAGAAGAAAGAACATCACATAAACCTTTTAATGATCCAGAACGAGTATTACGACGATGAGGACAACGATAACGATCAAGATTTACGCTACCATTTCTGTTGGATTAAGTATCAAGACAACAATCAAAACTTGACGGGAAAAAATACATCTGCGATCGATGCCTGAATTACTTTCGTACAGAAGATAAACTGATAAAACATACAGAAGACTGCGTGAACATGAACAACTGTGGGGTGATAATGCCAGAAGGGAAAAGCAAATACATATCATTCAAGAACTACAGCAACAACAAACGTGTTCCGTTTATAATTTACGCCGACGTGGAATCATTCCTATAACCTGTGACGGATAACGGAAATCAGAAGAATACAACAACGTACCAACAACATCGTGCATACAGTATCGGCTTCTACTTTCACTGCTCCTACAACAATCAACTAAGCTACTATCGATCATACCGCGGACCAAATTGTGAGAAATGGTTCGCGGAAGAACTGGCAACGTTACGTGAAAACATCTTAGAATCAATATTTTGAAAACATTATACCGATGAACGAGCTAACACCAGAAGAACAACAACAACTTAAACAACGAAGTACCGGGTTCCACATTTGCGAGAAACCATTGAAACCTGAGGATATTGTTGTTCATGACCATAACCATTTCACCGGCGAGTACAACGGACCTGCGCACAAGGGTTGCAACTTGAATTATAAGGATTTCCATATGATTCCTATTGTATTCCACAATTTGAGTGGTTATGACACACATTTCGTGATCAAGGATATTGCAACAGCATTCGAGGGACGTGTCGACTTACTACCAATCAACAAGGAACGATATATAGCATTTACTAAACATGTTGCCGGCAGCGAAATTACATTCAGATTCATCGACTCTTTCCGATTTATGGCATCAAGTTTGGATAAATTATCTTCATATCTCAACGAGTTCAACATAGTTAAATCACAATTTCCGAATACCGACTACAAATTACTTACGCGCAAAGGTGTTTTTCCGTACGACTACATATCAGGCTGGGATAAATTAGAAGAAACATGTTTACTATCACGGGAGAAATTCTACAATTAATTCAACGCCAACGATATAACCGTAGACGACTACACACACGCACAAAAAGTTTGTGGTACATTCAACATACAGACGCTTGGAGAATACTCAGGTTTATATATGAAAACGGACATACTACTACTCGCGGATGTTTTTGAGAATTTTTGGGATACGTGCATGCACACACACGGATTGGATCCAGCTCATTATTACACGACACCGGGACTTCCGTTGGATGCAGCCTTAAAATATACAAGGGTGGAGTTAGAACTGATATCCGGTGTGGACTAACTATTATTCACTGAACGTGGTATTCGAGGTGTATTGAGCCAGTGTAGTAACCGATACGCGACAACAAACAATAAATATATGAACATCTACGATCCGGATGAGGAATCAAAATACCTGATGTACTATGATGTGAACAACTTATATGGATGGCAATGTCACAATACTTACCAACGGGAAATTTCAAATGGATGGAAAATACTGAGATTCGAGGAATAAGCGACGAGTCACCTACAGGATACATACTTGAAGTGGATTTGGAATACCCGAGAGAGCTTCACGATAAACACAACGATTTACCATTATGTCCAGAAAGAATGTGCACCCGGTACAAAACAGGAAATGTTACTGACAATGCTATACAACAAACAAAAATACGTGATACACTATCGAAACCTGAAACAAAGTCTACAACACGGGATGAAATTACTGAAAATTCATAGAGTGCTACAATTGGATCAATCACCTTGGCTCAACTCCTACATACATTTAAACACGGCTTTGCGACAAATGGCGGGAAACGAATTCGAGAAGAATCTCTACAAACTATTAAACAACGCCGTCTTCGGGAAAACGATGGAAAATGTGCGGAAACACTCGATTGTGAAATTGTTAACGAAATGGTATGGACGATATGGTGCGGAAGTTATGATAGCAAAACCGAATTTCCACAGCCGTACCATATTTGACGAGAATCTCATCGCGGTCGAACTACGAAAAACGGAAGTGATTATGAACAAACCAATATACGTCGGGCAAGCAATTTTGGATATTTCAAAAACGTGTGTCTACAATTTCCATTATAACTACATACAGCCAACGTTCGGGATCAACAGCAAATCACTCTACACAGATACGGATTCGCTAATATACGAGATAAAGTGCGCAGATGTTTACGAGATAATGAAACGTGATATTCAATACTTTGATACGTTGGATTACAGCGCGGATAATCAATACAACATGCCTAGACTAAATAAGAAAATACCCGGGTTAATGAAGGACGAGGTAAATGGACGAATCTTTACAAAGTTCGTGGGCTTAAGGTCAAAAATGCATAGTTGTCAAGTGGACGGCGACGATCACACGAAGAAAGCCAAAGGTTTAAAGAACTCTGTGGTTAAGAAAACGATAACTTTCAACGATTACGTGGACTGTCTAAAATACAATACGATCATAAACCGGCAACAAAACCTGATACAGTCGAGGAAACATAACGTGTATAGTGTGACACCGAACAAGGTGGCGCTCAGCCCGTATGATACAAAACGACATATTGTGGAGGGGGAAACGGATACTTTAGCATGGGGACATTACTCGTTAAATTAGTACGCAAGTGGAAATGGCATCGTCATCATCATCGTCGGCTTACTGGAAACGGCTACAAATATTTTCAAGTGAACTGGATAAATTACGTAAACGGGTTGATACCTACGAATAAACAATTGATGCTATTGTAAAAATGCAAAATTTGAAATTGTCTGAACCGGAATCAATGGACTGGGATAAAATGGATGTTTCAATTGGTGAATTTTTCGAACGTGAACCAATGCTGCTAAACGAACTGACTTTGGAAACATTTCTTCAAATCTACAAGTGGCTCAGTTTAAATGTGCTGAAAATTATGGTGCTAAAATCATACAACGCGCTTGGATTTGGTTACCAGCCGATTATCGAGCCATGTTTCAAGAATGTGAACCATGTGTTGAACATTATAATCGACCATGGCAACAAGATCATATTGATGGACCACCTGGTTTGAAAATTCACTGTGAAATGTGCAAGAATGGTGTGAAAATGGAGGAAAACTTTCAACCGCCCGTTGGTAAACCATTGACATTTGCAACACGGATTTCACACGTTGAAGACATATTTCTGACTCATCCTCATTTGTATACAAAAGTCAGAAATTTCTATATGTTATTATACTTAACAAAACAACTATTGAAAGATGATATTTGGGTGCAACATCTGTATGCAACTATGATACCCGAATATGCACAACGAATTTGTCAAGTATGGAATCAGTTAACTGAGAATATGAAACAATTACGTTCGGGTGTTATTGAATATGTAAACAAATCATACAATTTTTAATATTTATTTAATGTAAAAAAATATTTCATATACATTTATTGTAAAAATATTTCATATACATACATTTATTGTAAAAAATATTACATATACATTTATTGTGAAAATATTTTATATTCATATTTATATTTTAAAAATAAAGAACAATAAGTATTTACATATATGTGTTATTTATTTGAAAAAACCTTTTTATCTTACAGATTATCAAAAAATTAGATTGTTTAAATAATATCAGATTCTTGAATCCAGCTGTTGTTATCCGATGGGAAACCAAGCCACTTGACCAATACTTTCCCATCACGTCTCTTCAGAATTCGTTGCACGAGGTACACATCAGGATATTTAACTTTCTGTAGTTCATACTCGTAAAAGCTGCCTCGGATAGGTCGTTGATTGATATCTTCAGGTAGATAGGTGACCGGATTTGTATGTTGAACTTTGACGATTTTAAAAATTTCCGTAGACCAATTCGGTGTGTAGCCTTTTTCAAAGATTGATATAAATTTACTAATTCGAACAAAGTCGTTAACTTTATACTTGGCTGCACCAGCAATTTTTATATTAGTGTCTACATTAGATAATAAATATGCCTCGTTATCAGCAGTGACATCTCGTGGAGCCATTTTGATTGTACGATGCTTTGTTCTATTATATTCATCAACTAAATCGTTAATTAATTGCAACCATTTATAATTACCGTTTAGAGAAAAAGCACGCCAAAGTTTATTCTTAATGGTACGATTAAAACGTTTAACGATTGAAGCTTTTAACGTACTATACGTATAGTAATGATTAATGTTGTTTTTCTATTAACGCCTTAAAGTTACTATTAAAAAATTCTCGACCGTCGTTTGTTTGAAGGTGCGTCGATGTGCGCTTGCTTTGTTTGAATACTGATTCCATGGCAGCAGTAACAAGCGCTCCAGATTTATCTTTTACCAGTACAGTCCAAGCATACTTCGAAAATGTGTCAATAGCTGTCAGCAGGTATCTATATTCATGATTTTCTTTCGCATAAGCACCCATTTCAACAAGATCAGCCTGCCATAAATCATCGATACCCTTAGTTATAACACGACGCCTTTTGAATTTTTACTTTTGTTCTTTAACTTTACTCATCTTGAACTGTTGGCATGGTATTTACAGTGAGTTACTTATATAGGTTCGATATAAATTGTATTTTATTTTCTAATTGCTTAAACGTGAAATTCCTCTTTAAATACCGCATTTGCAATAATTTCTATTACCATTTTCAACTCATTATCCATGTTCTCCAAATGACTAAGTTTTGCGGTCACAATTGATTCAAATTGTTTCTGTGAATTTTCAAGTGTTGTCATACCATCCGAAATTTTAGCAAGCGCTTCATTAAGAAAAGCCAAATTAACAGCATCAGTTTTATGTTTAGGTGTGCGAACGTTTGTCAGACGTTTATCTTTCATATGGTAATCACCATTCGTTGTTAAATTAATGGAAGCGGCCTTTCCGCCACTGCTGAATCGACCGAATTTGTCAACGCTCATGTTTGAAATGACTGTCTAATCAGGTTGATCACCTGTATTTATTCTATTACATCAGCCTCACGCAATTCCTCTAAAATGGCTTGTATCTCATTTTGATGATTGGTATGCCCAGCTAGCTGTGATGCAACCAATAAAAGCCTATCGATAAGTTCGTCTATATCATTTCAATAACGATAATCAATCGTTTGATTAGCATCATAATGCATCAAACCGGAACCGGTCGGTTGTCGTTTGGGTGTTGACGTGTACGTTGGTGACGATGGAAAAAGTTTTTTTATAATTATTCTATACTTATAACTTTAATTTGAATTAACTGGTGCATTAATATTATAACTTATTTTATGCGCATTAGTACTTTTTAAAATGGTCTTATAAGTATCTAAATCCGATCCTGTGTATACATGATGATTTGGATATTTTTTAAACATTAACTCAAAGAGATCTTCAGTGCCGGGGTAAACGATGTTGTTAATAATAAAATTATCATCAATTATATTCAATTCAGAATTACCAATCATCCATTTATTTGTTCGCTCATCTATACGCGGTCCATAGGTACGATCAAGGGTTATTTTAGCTCTACGTGTGGTTGCTAATGTGAGATATTTTTCAGCTAGTGCACCAACATAGGGTTTTGCTGTAGGTTGACTACTTTTTTCCATCACATAAGGTGTTGCTGTAGGATGATTTGTTGTAGGTTGACTATTTTGTTCTATAAGCGTTGACCGAAATATCTCAGTATAATCATTATTATTATCAGAGAAAAGACATTCATCCGGATTTGAGGACCGAATTAGGAAAATTTTTTAAGCTAGTTCGTTAAATCTCAAAAATTACTTATTAAATACGCTGTAATAAATAATCTTTTGATATCAAAATGTTAGTATTGAACAATGTAAGAATTTGGTTCCATTATTTTTAGTTATATTTGAGAAAATAACATTTTTCCCAAAAATTAAAGTGTAATTGTTGAGAAAATGAGTGGTCTACTGTACAGCAATAAATTATAAAATGTCAACTATAATAAAAAAATTTTTCCTGTTATTCATTAATGTAAACATATATCTATTTCTTTTATGACTATTCAAAAACATATTTACATATCTCAATTACTTGACAAAACACAGGTAGATGATTTTTTCATACATATATATGCATTCATGTACTCCAATCGACCATCTACGTATTGATAAATTATCTTACCGTTAAAAGCACATACATATATGTACCTACTTACTTGTATGTAGGGTTTGAAATATGTATGTCAGGTTTAGCAAATAAAAGTTTTTTAATTTTTTTGATCTATTTGACAAAATTTTTACAAAATATGGTACAAAATATTTTTAATCTAAAATAAAAAAAGTATTTCGTATTATTCAAAAATGATGTATAGTCAAATACAGATTAATAGATTATAATATATGTAATTTTAATTATACTTTTGATAAAATTAACTGGATATTATCGCAAACACATATTATGTAAATGTATAAATATTAAATACTAGCACTTACCCGCGGCTCAGAACGCGTCGTGTTTGAAATGTTTGAAATTATGACATTACTAGCTGTTACCCGCGGCTTCGCTCGCATGGCTTTTGAAATTAAGACATCTAGTTAAATCGTATAAAGTGTACTTTCATCGCGTCGCTCTTGTGCGTTGAGTACTGCTACTTTTTCTTTCGACTTTTCCCACAGAAGTACAATATATTCCCCGGGTAAAAAATAGACTATAACATTCTTTTAACAACATGCCAAGTTCAAATGAAATCAATGATTCTTTTTTATACTATTTTAAATATATTTTCCCACGGGAATATGACTTCCGACAGGATTTAGATGTTTTCCCGGGGTAGAAAGTAGTCTGTGTCCTTTTTCGTCCTCTCTGTAAACATATTTTATTGTTGCCTTTTAAATACATTTTCCCTCGGGAATGAGATATTTTATCGGTACAAAAAAATAACTTATGTTTATCGCTGTAAATCGTCATCTTTGTCGATCATCATTTTTTTTTCATTTAAAATATGTTTTCCACAGGAATGAAATTTCCCACGGGAAATTTCCCGGGGTATAAAGTAGTTTGTGTCCTTTCTCATCCCTTCTGTTAGCAATATAGAAAGTTTGAAATCATTTATCCGTTTTTTAAATAGTCAGCTATTGTACTTTAATGAATTTTCCCTCGGGAATGAATTATTTTCTCGAAATAAAAAGTAGCCTATAACCGTCTCTGGTCCGCAAGCAACGTCTATGCAAAGTTTCAAGTTGATTGGTTAAGCTGTTCAGGCGTGAAAGCCAGTCAAACAAACAAACAAACAAACTCACTCACTTTCGCATTTATAATATTAGTAAGGATGTTAATACGTACAGAGTATATTTACATCGTGTCACCATTGAGAATTGTTATTTTAAACAATTTGCCGACCAAGTGTAAAATGGTTAAAATGTGCACATTTCAAGTATTAATCAAAATTATCATAATTACGTTCGAAGCACACAACTATCATTTTTTCTAAATTTTCTATTAAAAAATGTTGTCTGCGATCACTTAATATATTTTTAAACATTGAAAATGACCGTTCAATGTCTGTTGTCGTAACAGGGCAATATAAAAACCATTGGGCTAAGTTTTGATCTGTTGGACACTCACTGGACTGTTTTGTTAAATAATTGTTTATTTTTTTTAACACACCTAATCCTGCATTTTTTTCTATCACTAAATTAATTTTTTTTTTTATTTTTAAAGATATGTCGTCCTGAAGTTCATTTAACTTATTTTCCACTTCACTTATCACGGAGAGGGAATTATTTAAAGATTGTTGGGAATATTCTAATTGTTTTATTGCTTTTGAAATTATTCCAAATTTGTTATTTATAAATAATACACGTGTTTTTAACTCACTGTTTTCTAATATTTGTTTGGCCTCGGCGATTGACACTGAGCCTTCTGACTCAAACTGCATTATTATTGATTTTAATTTCTCAAAATGCTCTGCATAATATTTAGTTGCTTCCAGCCAAGTACCCCAGCGTGTAACTACTGGCTCTGGTGGCAATGGAGTGTTTTGAATTTTTTCTTGAATAATGCAGTTCGTTGCGGCCCTTTTAGAAATATTTTTTTTCCACATGAAATTAGACGATTAACGTCTGGAAATTCCATTCTAATTTGTTCCGCTACCCTATTAAGCGCATGTGCCAAACAGGTGCAATGAATAATATTTGGGTATAATGTCGCGAGCATTTGCCCAACCTTCATCATATATGGAGCTGCATCACTGAGGAATACTAACACCCGATTCTTATATTCCTCTGCTGTATTTTCCCAAATTATGCTCAGACAGTTTTTTATAAAATCAAAAATTGTTTCGCTCCTACAATTTTCAATTTCTTTAGATGCCAGTAAATGGGCCCTCGATGGTTCTTTCTTCAAAGCCCCTACTATAAAATTTGCGATGTGTCTGCCACGGACATCCGTCGTTTCATCAACGCTAATATATATATATATATATATATATATATATATATATATATATATATATATATATATATATATATATATATATATATATATATATATATATATATATATATATATATATATATATATATATATAATTATTTTTTATGTCTTCTTTTATATTTTCAATTGTTTCGGTGTATACTTTTTCTACGTAATATTTCCTTAGTGTAGTAGCATCAGGAATTTTTTTATTCGTAAATTTTTCCAAAAAATTCCGTAAATTTGGATTATCTAATTTGTTTAGGGGAATATCACTACCCATAAATGCTTTTGTTAGTTCCAAAAAAAAGTCTGGATCTGAACGAGATGAAGTTCCGTATTTTTTGTCGTAATGGTTTTTCGATTCAATGTGTTTTTCAAAGTCTGTTTTTTGCTTAGGTGTTAAAATAATACCGCAAATTAAACACTTAATTGAATCAACACCAAATATTTCAAAATCGTCATTGTTTTTAATCCATGACTGCATTAGATCACGTTTATTTAATTTGTCTCGTGGCATTTTAAAATCACTAATAACACAAGTTAATAAAATTACAAAAACTAAATGTACGACTAAGCTTACTTTTTCCTTCTGACGCATAAAGCAAACTAATTTGAAAATTGAGTTTTAGCGTACTTAAGTACCATTTATGAAAAGTTTCAAAAAAATGTTAATTATTATTTATTAGGGTAATTCAAAGGAAATTTTATTTGAGAGAATTTTTTTTAGGCCACCATAGATGTATATTTAAGAAGCACAAATGTTATATCTACATATATGCATATGCATATTGAGGAATTGGGTCTGTTGTTTAAATAAAATATGTATGTTGTAATATGATACTTTATTTAAAGAGATACATTAAAGCTGTCAAAGTAAAAGATAAAATACAATAAAATTTTTAAAATTACAGGTTTCGTTAAAATACTTATAATATATCTCAATATTAGCCATGTGTCTAGCAATAATAAGAAATTACTTAGAAAAATTAAATAAATCTGTCAGTATGTACTCAAGGTCTGAAGTTAAATATCTGATAATAGTGATAATATAATATCCATTGCAATATAAAAATATAAATCAACATATTTATTGTATGTGAAATTCTTCAAGTATACACATGTGTGAATGTATATTCGTATATAAACAGAAAATATATATTTGAATATTAATAAAAAAAAAAAAAAATCAGTTCAGTTTAGATCGATGGAGTTTGGTTTAAATATTTATCCAGTAAATACACTACCTTAAAAAAAAAGTTCACCCCTGTTAATCCTGATGTGTCTTTTCTCTGATTATTATCATTACCAACAAGGAGCATCACGGGGGTGTACCCTTCCGATTTTGTTTATTCTTTGATATGTTGTCGAACATCGAAAATTAAGAGACACGTATTTTTTTTTTTAACGGCTGTAAAACGGTTTAAAGGAGTGAAATCACCCTTCAAAAATTGGGGTAGAAATTTAATTTGTCAAATATTTCGAAAATGGTAAGAGATAGACCAAGAATTTAAACTGGCGATATTACTCTTTTCTAAAGAGCTATCTATTGATATGCAACTTGTTTAAATTACATCAACAGGGATGGTTGGGGGTTAAAATTTAGGGGTTAATTTTGTGAGAAGAGGGTAAAAAATATAATATACAAAAATTTTGTTTACAGATTTCAAATCTACGTGAAAAAATCTAATTGACCTGTTTTTGCTTAATTTCATAATATTAAGTTTAGGGGTAAGTAACTAGAGGGTGACTGTGTTGACATAATCATACTATTTGAGTAATTCAGGAACTTCTTCATGGAAAATAGCTTAAAACAATTATAATAACGTAAAAATGATATTCTCGAATTCAAAATTCAGTTTGATCAACATCGAAGAGGGGGGGGGGGGTACAACCCTCTTAAATTACATACACTCATTTTTAGTATTAGTGTATATATATTATATAGTACTTAAAGGTAGCAAGCTATGGGCATTCCAAACGTATTACAACTATCAAAATATAGTTTTCGTTATCGAAAATTGTCGATATCAAAAATAATGATGTTTTCAAGATTGATAATACATACAATAGTGTAACTTCCGAAGCACTTATTTTGACATTATCCTCCGTCAGTATATTAATAACATAAATGAGTGTATGAAAACGTAATGTAATTTAGAAGGGTGACTCACCCCCCCCCCCTCTTCAGTGTCGATCAAACTGAATTTTGAATTCGAAAATATCATTTTTACGATGTTATAATTATTTTAAGCTATTTTCCATGAAGAAGTTCCCGAATAACTCAAATAGTATGATTATGTCAACACAGTCACCCTCTAGTTACTTACCCCTAAACTTAATATTATGAAATTGAGCAACAACCGGTCAATTAGATTTTTTTCAGGTAGATTTGAAATCTGTAAACAAAATTTTAATATATTGTATTTCTTACCCCCTTTCCGCAAAATTAACCCCTAAATTTTAACCCCCAACAACCCCTCTTGATGTAATTTAAACAAGTTGCATATCAATAGATAGCTCTTTAAAAACGCCAATTTAAACTTTTGCTCTATCTCTTACCGTTTTCGAAATATTTGACAAATTAAATTTTTGAAGGGTGATTTCACCCCTTCAAACCGTTTTACAGCCGCTAAAAAAAATACATGTCTCTTATTTTTCGATGTTGTACAACATATCAAAGAATAAACAAAATCGGAGGGGTACACCCTCGTGATGCTCCTTGTAAGAAAATGTGACTTTATATCGACATCAGAATCGGTTGAAAGACGTGCTTTTTTAATTTTAGGTTTTTCATCCTTAAGCAAGAAACTTTTTATTGGTTCATTTCTTATTTCAGCAGCTAGTTCCATAAGTGGCTCCGTTATTGGCTTAAATGATTCTTGTAAATTTTTCTCTCATTTAAACTGACTCTCTCTCAGCGCACGGTATTTGGTGCGCATAGATTTTGTAGCATTGATGATTTTTCGTTTTAGCTCCCGTTCGTTATCCAGTGTGTGCGTGCTTATGCTATTACAGTTTACTAGCAAATGTGCAATGTGAACGTGCACACAGCCATTTTATAGCTTTTCCGAACCAAACTGATGAAGTGAACAGGGATTTCGGTTCGACCGCACTGCACCAGTAGGTATGGGGCCACTTGGCAACCCGATGTAATTGCCTATATTCAGGAGCAAATATTTTGATGTTGGTAATGAGTAGGCATGCGGTCACTTGACAGTGAACTATGTAAATGATACTTGCATATAGCTTTTCATTTTGTTTTCTGAACTAATTTCAGTTAACCGAAAGAGATTAATGCGAGCAAAATGAGTAAAAATGAGTAAGTTAGTCTATTTCAGTTCGAAACATAATGATATTTCACACAGACATAATTTATATGTTAATGATTTTTAAAAATCAGTTTTTAATTTGAATAAAGATGTCAAAATTTTTCCGATACCTTCCGCTATTCAACTCACTATCTTTATCTATATCCAAAAAGTTGAACCTTTCACGCCAACATTCATTGCAAATTTCTTTGAACTGATCGAATGACATGTTACTACCACATGTTCTTGGAAAACATGTTTGATATTAGTTAAATCTTGTTTAAATAAAACTATTAAATTAGCATTATCCCTAAGTAATTGTTTTGGTATGAAACTGTATGTCTGACAAAGATAGAAGACTGAAACATCTTTATGACGTCCCATACTGAAATATGCTCTAATATTATTTTGTTTATCCGTTGCAACATCGTCAAATATAAAAATTGAATTATTTTTTACATCTTCTGGCGCTATAATATCATCATTATTAGAAAAAGTAAAATATCCTAAACTCCTTATTGGCTTGAGAACGCGTTTTAGATACACATACTTTGGTTGGCAGAGTGATTTTGAATAGAGATAAACATTTTCAAAACTTAATCCATTTGGATGTTCTAATAAATTTAATAAAATGTACTCTTGCCACACCCCGAAGGACTAGAGATTATACATCTTATACTATCCGGTAATAAGGGGCCATGCTTTTTTTCAGCTAGTGTGGTTGATACAAAATCCATATTTTTGATTGGTAGTTCAACATCTTGTTTTATGAAACGCATTTTTAACGCTACTGATTGATAATATAAACACTCACCCCCTTATATACTTACGTGTAGTAGTCATCATGAATCACTACAGCGTGGATGGCGCACCTTAGGTCTTGAATGTATACTCGTCAACAATGAATTTAATTGTTGCAATGATCCACAAGTCACCGACAACAATGAAATTAAATGGTTTAAAGATTCTGATGAACCATTGTTGTCAATAGTCAACAATATTCTAATTGTTGTGAAAACAGGATTTATTTGATTGAAAGTGATCAGAATTGTAAATTAGCTGTTCATGAAATTGATTCTTTTCAATTTTTCATGAATCTATAAATAGCTCGAATCAAATATTATTAGCATTCAATTCTAATATTACGTCACAACCGGCAACAACAACAAATAAGTGGTCGTGGACTTGTTAATTCATTAATTAACAAATTACCGTTTGACCTTCACATACCGGGCTATCAATATTGTGGACCGGGTACAAAATTACAAGAAAGATTAGCAAGAGTAATCCGGGAATCAATAAATTAGACGAAGCTTGTGAGGCACACGATATCGCTTACTCGCAAAGTAAAAATCTCTCTGATCGACATAAGGCGGATTTAATTTTAGCAAACGCAGCCTGGGATCGAGTTAAATCTTCAGACGCAAAATTTGCTGAAAAAGCTGCTGCGTGGGCAGTAACAAACGCAATGAAAGCTAAAGTAAAACTTGGTATGGGTGTGAACAAAAAGGCTACACTCGGTCAGGTGCGAAGAAGTGTATGTGGTACTGTTAAAAAATTAAAACGCGAACCAATTAATAATGCTGTAAAGCTTGCTCTTAAAGCGGGTAAAGTTGCAGCTAGGGGTAAAAAAATTAAAACACCACGTATTATTCCAATACCTAAAACGGGTGGTGTTCTACCACTTTTACCAATTTTTGCGGCACTTTCGGCAGCCGGTGCGTTAGCGAGTGGTGCATCAGGAATTTCGAAAGCTATTAATGATGCTAAAGCGGCAAAAAAACAGTTGAATGAAAGTGAACACCATAACTGAACGATGGAGGCTATTGCTATACGTAATGGTAGAGGTTTGTATATAAAACCATATAGAAAAGAATTAGGATTATACTTGCAACCGTATCCAAAAAAACTTATAATGAACTAATAGATAGAGATTTACGTAAATATGCTAAATATTTACCCCATTTTCGTGGTGTATTTATGCACGATAATTTACCCAAACGTGGACCGTTGTATAATGAATGCGGTATTTTGAATTTAGATAGTTCTACCGGACCTGATACTCATTGGATCTGTTACTGGAAAAATGGTAATCAGGTAGATTATTTTGATAGTTTTGGTAGTTTAAAACCACCGGTTGAAGTGGCTCGGTACCTTAGTGGAAACAATATTACATACAATTATAATAAATATCAAGATTACAATTCCTATAAATGTGGTCATTTATGTTTGGAGTTTCTTTATAATAAATATTACGGTGATGGTGATAAATATTTATAAAAGAAATCAACGCTCACGTGTGTTCAACATTTCAAAAGACGAAGTCATGGCGTTCACATTAACTTTATCGGGAAATACCTCTATACTCACTGCACACTATTTTCCGGCAATTCAACTTAGAAGTCAATATGAGTGTGCTCTATTAGATTTTCAAGTATACAATTTAATTCCTAATGTAACTGCTAAAAATAATTTATTACATTACGGTGATAATGATGTAATATCATTTCCTACCGGCACCTTTGAAATAGATGATTTAGCTACATATATAAACAAAACTATTTACAACAAGTATGACAATATAATATATAAGAACGAAAATGATAAACCATACATACATCTAAGGGCTAATAATAACACACTCAAATGCGAAATAATTAGCAATAAAGCTATTGATTTCACTAAACCTAATACAATTGGTTCACTTTTAGGGTTTACTAAACGGATATTGAAACCAAACAAGCTTCACTCATCTAATGAGCCTGTCAGTATTATGAAGGTGAATGCAATACGCATTGAATCTAATATTACGAGTAATGCTTATATGAATGGTATGCTAGCTCACACACTTCACGAATTTGCACCTCTTGTTGCGCCAGGGTATAAAATAGTTGAGGTACCGCGAAATATAATCTATTCACCAGTAACCGTTAGAGAGTTAACATCTCTTTCGCTGAAAATTGTCGATCAAGACGGTGATTTGGTGAACTTTCGCGGTGAAACAATCACAGTACGTTTGCATTTGAGACCATGTTAATTTACAATCTGGAGCAACCCACTACTAGGCTATATAATAGAGGGCCTGAGCTCATTCAGTTGAATATCATTAAACGTAAAGCATTTAAGCAACAGCGTATTTCATCTGACCGTTTAGCATTTCTTGAAGCATTGGGTCACAAAGTTAAAATGGGTTAACTTGAATTAATTTGGTTGCGGGTGATGACTCATGTCTTAGGAATTTCAAGGCCAACAGTATGAGCGCGTGTCGGGTCAAATGCCAACAACAAATTTTGATACATGTACTCGGTACGTGCCGGGTCAAAGGTCACGGTTTGTACATCGATACATTTCGATGACTCATCAGTTCGGAATGTGTAGTACCGTAAAGTTACACAATTTCAAACATTGGCAAAGGGGTTCAAGTTGCTTAGTTTTGCGGTGCTCCAGAACTGTCCTAGCCACTCTACTAGTATTATTTATGTTACTATTATTAAACTAATGATAATAATTTTGCATATGTATACTTTATTCGAGGTTTTGTAATAAAGAGTATTGATTATTATATTATTTACCAAAGAAAAAAAAAACAATAAAAATGTGTTTCAATATAACATTTGTGTCACAATATTTATATAAACATTTGAATTTACTAGATTTTTTTAAAGTTTCATCATGTGGGAAAAATAAAAAAATCTCAATAGATTTCGATTCTTCTCTGATCTGGTTCGATCTGATAAATTCAGATCGTAGTCAATAACAATATCCGTGTAGATCTAATTATATCTAAACAAAATTAAGATCTGATTAAATCTGTTTATCCGCCCGGGCGCAGATATCTAGTTACTTAAATTTTCATATTCCACTATTTTATCAGAATTTTACCTGAAAAATTCTTCTGAATTTTTCATGAAAAAGTCAAAAAAAAGTCAGATTTTTTTCAGATAAAATTCAGAATTTTTTCATAAAAAAGTCAGACATTTCTCAGACTTTTTCCAGGATGTTTATGAGGGAGAAAAAATCTGGGAATGTTCCAATTGTCAGACTTTTTTCATAATATTAACAGAGTTTTTTCAGAGTTATCTCGGAGTATTTTCAGAATAATTACAGGGTTTTCAGAAAATTGTCAAAAATATTTCAGAATTTTGTCAAAGTTTTTTCAGAGTTATGTCAGCGTTTTTCCAGAGCTTCGCCAGAGAATTATTTACATACGGGTAAAAAGACTAATCGCAACGTTCACTGTTGCCCCGGTATTATTATTTGAAAGACAAGGTACCCTACCTGCTACAACGTAACCAAAACTGTTATTTACAAGAGTTTTTTCCCTAATCGTATAATTTCGGGTTTTACGCATGAGTAATATATGTCCGCACCTAGCAGTAAATCAATTTCGTTTGGAAAATTAAATGTTTCATCTGCAAGTTGAACGTCATTAGGAGGTTGATAACTCTAAATTTACAATGTGATGAGGTAACAGAGGAGTAATTGTATCCACAATCGCGCATCTAGCTTGAATTATAAAATTTTTATTTAAATCGGATGAAATTGTTAAGCTAATGTATTTACCTACGTTTGTTTTATTTCCTGCAAGTCCGAAAATTTGACAGTTTTCCCGATAGGATTTAGCCCATTTTCTTGTAAAAGCTGCGAGTTACTGCAAAAATTTGTGATGCACTATCAAGAAGTGCTCGAGCTATTATAACACGTATTTGTTCGTACTTTCACCAATACTGTAGGTAATATTTGCGATGACGCGTTTTTTAATAAAGCTAACTCGGGTGATTTATTAAAAGTCCTAAGCGTTATGGAAGAATTTTGATCCTTCCGAATATTTGCATCCCGTTGATGCACCGTATTCGTGGTTTTATTTTTAGAAATAAAACTATCGTGTAATGAAGTATGGTGTTTCGATCCACATTTCCAGCAAGAACGTGATTTGCATAAGTCCACCGTGTGACTTTTCGATAAACAATTTTTGCACATTTTATTCGACTGAATAAATTTTAATTTATCTTTGGGCGATAAATTAGAATAACGATAGCAACTAAAGACTGAATGTGCGCCTTGACAATAGTTGTATCTAGATTCGCCCTTTGAACTACTCGCGTTTTTCTTCGAATTGTTTCGAATGTTTGTACCTTCGATGGTACAGTGTGATACTTTAAGTGAGTCTTTTAGCGAATGGATTGAGCTCATGTTCTCGAATGCAAGATCCCGGTTTTCTATATACTCGATGAAACCTTTAAACGTAGGCAATTCATTGGATTTCCGATCCAATTCGTAACACCGTTATGTAGACGAATCTAGTTTGTTAGATAAAATATAAACTAACAACAGATCCCACGTATCTACTGGAACGTCTAATAATTGTAACGCGGTTACGTTTTGTCTGTAACACAAAATTCCCGTAATGTAGCGGTGGTACCCTTTTGTAATTATGGTAACTCAAGGATAATTTTTAAATGTGAATTTATGATACTTAGATTGTTTTCGTAACGTTCAGTTATAATATTTAAAGCTACATTATAATTTTCGTTTGTTAAGGTAAGTTTATCGATTAAATGCAACGGTTCACTATCCAAATATGAAAGTAAATAAAGCAATTTTTGTACATTAGACAATTGCTTGTTCGAATCTATCAATGCTTTAAATAGATTTGTAAATGTTTTCCAATCACTAAGTTTACCGCTAAATTTTTCGATATTAATTGAAGGTAGACGAACCGAATTTAGATGATTGTCAGCATTATTTGAACTTTGAGATTAATTAAATTCACTAGAAGGGTTAGAGATTTTATTAATTAAAGCGTTAGAATTGCTAATGTTACTGTCATCTAATATATTTTGTAATTTTGCCATAACAGAAAAATACTGATTTTCAACATTAATTCGATCATCACTGTTCGATTCGTCTAGTTCCTCTAATTGTTCTTGTATTGCTAAATAAACATTGTAATTCTTTTAAAGAGCAGTTTTCCTAATCTCTAAATCCTGAATTAAAGTCGGAGATTTCACGTAGGAATCTACGAAGTTTTCAATTCGCGTACAGCAGAACTTCTGAGAGTGTGAACTTCCCAGAGTGTGACTTCACATATACATACTCACGAGATAACAAGTACAATACGTAGTTATTTGCATATATGTACGTAAGTTTGATGTAAACAACAAAAAACAGTGGCGGCTTTAATAATTAAAATTAAAAATATTGTAAAACAAAATAAAATTCTTTCAAACTTTATTTACAGTGGACATGTAATGATACGTATTCCGACTTAGTAGTGACGTCAGCGACTTAGTAGGGTTCTCCTCTCACAGATATGTTATCGTTTATCTGTGTTGGTGAAAATTTATGTACCAAGCCAAAGTCAGGGCCATAGGTACTATTGTCATAAAATTTGAAAATTTTATTGCATACATATATGCGCATACTCTGCATACGTAAGATGCAAAATGCAAATGCAAAATGAGTAACGTAAAATTATAGAATATTCTAATCGTCAACTAGCAGAATTATCAAAAAATAGACTCTACTATTGAATTAATCACTAAAAATTCGATTAAGCAGCACAGTCTGACAAAAATTCTAGAATGTTCTATTTGTTAACTAGCAAAGATATCGAAAAATCAATTACAGCATTTAATTGGTCATTGAAAAAGAGGCCAAATAGCATAACTTGACAAATGTTCTGGAATATTCTATTGGTCAGCTAGCAAAGATATCCAAAACAGTCGTCGCCATTGAATTAGTTACCTAAAAAGAGACCAAATAGCTTATTGGGAAATGTTCTGAAATATTCTATTTGTTAACTAACAAAGATACTGAAAAATCGATTGCACCATATAATTGTCCAACCAAACTTAAACTAATATAAACTAAGTGTCCCATTTTGGCAATCATTCTAGAATAATAAGCTTAGCCAGAATACAATATTCTAGAACATTTATCAAAATGTGATATTTCGTCTTTTTTCCGATGACCAATTAAATGGTGCAACCAGTTTTTCGATATCTTTGTTAGTTGACGAATAGAACATTCTAGAATTTTTGTCAAATTGCGCTGCTTAATCTAATTTTTAGTAACTAGTTCAATAGTGAAGTCTGTTATTTGATATCTCTGCTAGTTGACGAGTAGAATATTCTAGAATTTTTGCCAGCTCTCACTATTTGGCGTCTCCTACGCTGATGAATTCGATGATGAAGTTAGTTTTTCGACATCTTTGCTAGTTTTCTAAAAGTCGTCACTTATATTCATTAATATAACATTCAATTTCGTTTATTTTTACTAAGTGAAATATCGTTATTTTCGATATTGATAATTGTCGATAATGAAAACCACGTTTTGATAGTCGCAATATGTTCGGAATACCCAGAACTTGCTTCGCTTAAGCCTTCAAAAATTTCGTTTTTTTTTCGCTGCGACGCACCGTTTACGAGATATTTACGATCGAAAGTTTGCAGTTACGAAAAGTAGCGAAAACTAATTTTTTGAAAAATTTTCTATTGCTGACTAACTAAATGACACTAATGCAGCCTAAAGTAACCAATTATAATTAATTTATGGTACATAACTCGGTATCGATAATTTTCGATAACGAAAAGTAGGTTTTGATAGTCGCAATGTGTTTGGAATACCCACAACATGTTTCGCTTAAGCCTTCAAAAATTTCATTATTTTTTCGCTACGACGCCCCGTTTACGAGATATTTACGATCAAAGTTTTCGATAATGACAAGTATTTATCATTTAAAAGCAAACATAATAAAGTCATTTACATTAATCATTTAGGTAATCCAAATTCGGAAGTGCTTTTATTGTGGTAATATTCACATATTGACATATTAGTAGATAGCTTTTTTAAAAAGCAACATAGTATACTTGTGCTTTATTTTATCTATCTCCCACCGTTTTTGAGATACATATTTGAAAAATTCAATTTTTTACCCTAATTTTTAAAGAGCGATTTCACTCTTTCCAACCGTTTTTCCGCAGGTATAAAAAATACGTGTCGCTTATTTCTTACTGTTCTACAACATATTCGTTTCAATAGCGAGTAAATCAATAGACTACAAAGTTAACTAATAGTAAACTAAAGTAATGCAAACACAGATTCTAATTAAATGACATTTTTATAATACAGATTTTTGCGAGCCGCCAATGTGTGTCTCGATAAGTGTGACTTTCATCTGTGTGTCCGGACTATGTCACACTTTAAGAAGTTCTGGTGTAATTGAAGCTTTTATAGCTGTACGTTTAACTTTGCAACGATCCATCACGAATAAACCAAAAGCTCAAACAGACTACTGAAAATATTTACTTTTAAAAAATGCAAATAATGACAGTTTTTCAAAAGACATGTACTTTACTTAAAATGCCCGTAGCATACGAATACTAAAAATCAATGAATTAAATGTAAATTATCAAAATGTTGCATCTAAGCTTGTTTTAGAATGACATATAATTCACTGACATATATATTCACGTGTTTCCACACAACACCAACACAACACACACTTCACTTACATAGATGTGGATGCTGCTGTCTGATGCTGCCCTCGGCCGACTTTTTTGTGAACCATGTCACAAATGCTCGAAGACAAAAAAACAAGTATAGTCTTAAACCAATAAGTAATAACTTGAATATTTATAAGGTTGGTACAGAGCATACTTTTTATTAAGACAGAAGTATTTCTTGAGTTCTTTGTGGTTATTTTAAATATGGTAGACTTTATAAATATACGCAATATGAAGCGGTATAATGAAAGGAAGAACGTAAGTCCCACCAGATCAAAGGTTTTGCTACGTTTTCAAAGTGAAAGTGTAAATTACCTTTCAAATTACTTTCTAACGGACTGGATGAAACCAGAGGAGCGGGTCTCAGCTCACGCCAAGAAATGGAGACACTTCTAAGATTCGTTAATGACACCGGATTTCAAACAGGCGTTGCTCAAGGTTTTGGAGTTCACTACACAGCAATGCGCAAAACTATAAACAATGTTGCTGATAGTATTATGGAAAAAACTCATCACTGGATAAAATTTCCATCCAATTTACAGGTTATGAAGGAAGCTAGAGTAGAATGGTCAAATAAATTTCGAATACCTACAGTTATTGGTGCACTGGATTGCATACACGTTCCCATTAAAAAACCATCAACGTTTGGAGATAACTATATTAACAGGAAAGGATTTTCGAGCATAAATGTGCGAGTAGCCTGTGATTCAAGTAAAATGATTACAAGTGTGGACGCTCAGTGGCCTGGAAGTGTTCATGATTCCAGGCTTTGGAAACAAAGTTCCATATATAATACTTCACGATTTCGAGGTAACTTCTGTTTGCTTGGAGACAGCGGATACGGAATTACTCCAGGGTTATTAACTCCGTTCAAAGATCCCCAAAACAGAAATGAAGAAATGTTTAACAATATTCACTCCAGAGAAAGGGTTATAATTAAAAGGGTATTTGGGCAACTGAAACAGAGATTTCCTATTTTGGGACACAAACTAAGAGTATCTTTGGAAAAAATTCCAAAAATAATTGTCTGTTGTGCTGTATTACACAATATTAGTAAACATCTACATGATAATTTTGACTTTATAGAACAGTTTCCAAATAATTATGAAGAATAATTATGAAGAATATCATGCGTTTGTTACAATTCTCCAAAATCAAGTGTTTACTTATAAGGTAATACTTATCAGTAAATACTTAAATGTTTAAATGTTTTTCCAGTATTTACTTTTAACTAAAAGGTATCTTTTATTCAATTCAAATGAAGTAATGTCTTCTACTTAAAAGTAATAACTTCTCTGCACAAGGAATCGCTTATAACGTTTTACTTTTTTTTATTCAATAGACCCAATGATCTACGAACTTTTCCGAATACTGCAACGTGACTTCGACGTATTGTAACGTACTTACTGTTGTAAGCCAACCATTTTCGCGCCCTTTTCGCAGCTGCTCGATCCAGCGCGAACAAATACGAACCAATTTTTTGAATAATTCGACAAACAAACGCAATTTCTTCGAATTTCCATTTTTCCAAATGAATTTTTAACTACTTCTTGAGCCCTCGTGACTCTTTAAACGACGTAAATTTTCGACTGTCGCAATCGTACGACATAAAATAAACGTAGTAATATCTTCCGTTTTTCAATCACGTGAAGTCGTAGTTCACTTCGACGAACGTAACAATTTCGTAAACGACGAATTCCCTACAACTTGAATTTGCTTTCCACAGCCCTTCCACTTAAATCCGGCTTGAATATTGACCACTCTGGAGGAGGCAGATGGACTACTTTGGACGGTTTCCCGTTGATGATGATAAATTGATCTTGTTTATAATAGGTCGCTGGATTTTGTGTTCTTTTCGATAGCAATTGTAGGAAACGAAGGATCAGTAATGAGAACACTTATTTTTAAGTTATTTATTTGTTGATAAAGTAAAAAGGTTATATTTTAAGCAAATCGGTTAAATAATAAAAAATTACAAAACTGTTACAAAAAATGAAAATAAGTACATAATTTGTGTTTACGTAAGACACACGCGCACATCCCACCCGTCGTGTCAATTCGACAATACTCGTATTTTTATGAATAGTTAACAATGTACCATTCAGATATCTCTAACAAACGGCGGCAATATTTAAACAAAATATTAAAAAATAGAAAATGTTAAATAGCATTTAACAAATACTCTAAGACCAGAAATTAAAACGATCTTATACATAATATGGCAAGTAGTTATAATTTTTATTACACTAGCGGAAATAATTAAAGGATAAAAAAAAAATTCCAAATTTTTAGCGATTTTTCGAATGGCTGTATCTTCGTGAAAAATGGTCGTATCGGAGTCGTAAGCAAAGCAATTTAAAGCTGGAAATTTCTAGTTTCGAAATCTTGCGATAAAAAATTTTCAAAGCAACGTGTGTGGCGCAATCCTAATAAATACACTGAAAAAAAATTTTCGAAATTTTTTCAGTTTTTTTTTTGGTCCACGGACTTGGAAAAAATTTTTCCGACTTAACGAACTTGAATGTAAAAGGATTATTTCGTCTTTGACCATCGATATCTCAGCTATTCAGATTACTTTAATAATTTTTAATGAAAATTCTTTACAAAATTTTACTCTTCCATCTTTAATGAAGGATCAAACTTCAATCTTTTGTAAAAAAATTTCTCTTTACCAATCATTGTCCTTATTTCAGTCAAATGTGCGCGCGCCATAAAAAATGCAAGGACAAAACATACGCGTCACGTTCCGTCTTTCTCTATTATTTAGTCAAAATGAGCGCGTCACAACTAAATATAAGGACAGAAAACACGCGTCTCTTACCATCCTTCTCTAACAACAATTTGATTGTAAGTTATCAAAATAATTGAAAAAGGTGGCAGGACCAAAGATATACAGACATTGGTTCAGAGATATGTTGGTAGTTATTGTAAATTATGATAGATGGCAGTGACTTAATCGGGTAGTGAGCTTCAATAAAATACGGATGGTTATAAATGTTAAATATAGATGGCAGCATTGATCAATTATCGACTTTCGTTCATAGGACTATATCGTTATAAATGCCCACTCTAAGATTGTTTAAAAATCCATATCATAGATTTTGAAACAATCTTATCAAAGTAAATAAAATGAAAAAGACACAGTAATATCATTTTACATACAAAATTGAACAATAAATTTAATTATGTTAGTCATTTTTGATACATAAAACATGTATACATTAAGCAATTTAGAAAAGGAGTATTTTTATTAAACTAATTAGGGTTTTAAGAAATAAAGCATTGAATCAAAATTGACCAACATTAACAATTTAAGTATAAGTATCAGTAAACTCAAATAAAACCAAAATTTGCACTCATATTATGTAAATAACTAATTTATAAAAATTGCAAACAACAATTTAATACAATAATCAAAAGAGAAAAGAAAAAAAAAACTCATAACATGAATAATACAAAAAATTATGTTTTGTAATATATTGAATTTTCACATAGTTTATCTCAATTGATTAATAAATCGTAATATATTGAGACAAAATCTGGAAACCGACATAAAGTATAAACGATCAAAATTAATTGTAATGTTTATTATTAATAGGAAATGATACCATACTAGGATAAATATATTGAGTTGAAAAATATTCCAAAAAATTGCAAAAAGTGCAAATTTATAATTCAACCATAAAATTCATAATGTTGCAAGATACATTTGTATGTAATAACAAATCAATATGATAATAATAATAATAATAATAAATGTTTATTTGTATTTGACTTTTTACAAAAAGTTTACAAAAGTGTCATATCAAATAGTATCTAAGAATTATATATAATATCTTTCCATCTGATTATCAGATTAATTCATTAATATCATATGGTGTACAATTTATTAAATATTCCTTTAACATTTTTTTGAACTTAACTAAATTATTTATATTTTGTAGTTCATTTGGTAATTTAAACATTATTTTATAACCAGTGTATACCGGAGTTCTTTCATAGAAACTTGTTCTGTGTGTAAAATTATACAGCATATTCAATCTTGTATAATGGATTTTATCCGTTTGACAAGTGAAAAATTCTTTTTGTTTCATATATACGACTAATTCTAATGTATAAGTTCCCCAGTATGTTAATATTTTGTTGTTTTTGAATAAACTTTTACAGGAACTTCTGCTGTTTACTTTAAATATGGTCCTTATTATTTTCTTTTGTAGAATAAAGATTCTATTTGCTTCATAGCTTCTTCCCCACATAAGTATTCCATACTTAATAGTGGAGTAGACATGAGCGTAGTAAAACGCTATTAATTGTTCCTTGTCTAAATACTGTCTTAAAATTCTAATTTGGAAACAAATGTTATTCAATTTTTTACAGATATTATTTATCTATCTGTTCATTAAATTTTAAGTTACAATCTATCATAACACCTAAGAATTTTGTTTCTGTCACTGACAATAAAATATTTTTAGTAATATTAGTTTCTAGAGAAATTATAGTATGGTCTGGACGCAGTTTAAAACAAATTAAATTAGTTTTTTCTAGATTTATAATTAATTGATTCTTATAACACCAGGATTGAAATGTTTGTAATGTCTGACTCGCCAATAAATTAACTTCATCAGAATTACTTGCACTAATTAAGAATGTAACGTCATCAGCATACATTATTACTTTTCCTACCGTAACATTTTCTAATAAATCGTTTACATAACAGTTAAACAGCAGTGGTCCAAATGTGCTACCTTGTGGTACACCTACACTGATACATTTACACTTCGAATTATGGCCATTTATCTCAACATAAAATTCCCTATTAGTTAGGTACGATCTAATAAGATCATTAGCAGTACCTCTAATTCCCTGTTTTTCAAGTTTTTTGAGTAGAAACTCATGATTCACTGTGTCAAAAGCTGAACTAAGGTCAAAAAACAGTCCAATAACATTTTCACCGTTATCCAAGGATCTGCTCAGATGATCATAAAAATCAAAAATAGCAGTGGATGTAGAACAATTTGTTCTAAAACCATGTTGGGCAGGATATAATATTCGATTTGTCTCCAAAAAATTATTAATTCTTATGTATATTATTTTTTCCAATATTTTAGAAAAAACAGACAATAGTGATATTGGCCTATAGTTTTTGACATCCATGCTATCGCCTTTTTTATATAATGGTTTTACTTTTGTTATCTTTAAAGAACTGGGAAAAATACCAGTTTCTAAAACTTTATTGAAAATAGGACACAATAAGTTTAGGACACAATAGGACACAATAAGATAAGGTTTAGACCAAAATAATATTTTGATTTTATGAAGTTGAAATCTTCGGGGTAGAAAATTTTATCTGAACTAGTGATTTGTTATCGCTTAATTTATTTTTTATATTATACATTTTATATATAGATCTATAAAAAAAAGTATTTTTTTTTGTAATTTAAAGATTTTTATTAATTATAAAATTTTTTTTATAATCTCTACTTATTTTCAGTAACCATTAATGCTAAACCCAGCATGTATATTTATTATCGATATATGTTTTATTAATCATGAAATTTATAAAGTCAGATAATATACTTATAAGTCATATTGAATGAATATGGTTCGTGATATATATGTTGCAGCTATATTGTCAAAACCGTTTTATTATAATAACTCTAGTCAAATTATAAAAAAACCAAATATTGTCAACTAATGTTGTCTCTTACAATACACCTAGTAAATTTTAGTGTTATTATAATTTCGCTAGACTCATTTAGAGAAATTGTGAAGTGTAATGCTTTTTGGCAATATAACCAAATCAGCTTACAGGAAAATATGTATTGTAAAAGTAAACACGATATGAATACGAAACTAATGATGTCAAAAAACTACTGAATCGATTTTTTAAGTTTAGATATTTACATAAATATGCTTTGGAATAACCGATAAGAAATTTTTATTCCGTTTAAAAGTTTCCGTGGGTTGTGAATACTAAAATAAATAATGTCTTCACTACAAAGCCTATTTCAATAAAATTTTGAGGGGATACTTATATGGTTTAGAATAATTAATAGGATAATTTATATCCTGGTTGAAGGTTCCTACAGGATATGAATACGAAACTAAGTGGTATCAAAACTACAAAACCGATTTCAATCAAATTTGGTATGAATACCTTTATGCTTTGGAATAACAAACAGAAAATGTTTATCCCGATTATAGGTTCCCATGGAAAACCAAATAAATTATTCAGTCAGCCCAAAATTATTGAAACGATTTCATTCAGTTTTAGCATGGATACTTATACCTTATGGAACAACACATACGATAATTTTCATCCTGATTAAGGATTCCCTCAGGAAACAAAATAAATTATTCAATCACGTCAGAACTATTGAACAGATTTCAATTAAATTTAATTTAGATTTAGAGTAACTGCTGGGATAGTTTGTATCCCGATTGAAAGTTCCTAAGGGATATGAATATGAAACTAATTAATGTTAAAACTACTGATTCCATTTCAATCAAATTTGATATGAATACTTTTATATTTTGGAATAACAAACAGGAAATTTTTATCCCGATTATAGGTTCCCATGGGAAACCTAATAAATTGTTCAAAACGTCAAAACTAGGCAAGCGATTTCAATTCTATTCAGTACTGACGCTCACATGCTTTGGAATAGCTGGTGGCATAGTGCGTATCCCGACTAAACGATTCTGTGGAATATGAATACGAAAGGTCCCCGTGGGAAATAAACTAATCATTACACACAAAAGTTATATTGTATACTTAACCTATATTCAAATTCAAATACGGTTCATTTTACTTACATTTAACCATGCTTCATTACTGAATTTAAATAATTTCTGTTTTCTTGGTTTTATCTCTTTTATTATTGAATTTACGTAAATTTTAAAGTTGCAGTTTGTTTTTAGAAAAGAATAGAATATTGATTTGTTTCGAATATAAGAATTATTTAATTTTTTAACGATAATTCAGGATCAATTGTATTTGAAATGAAAATGAGGTATAGCTACATAGTAATTTCCGAACAATTAAAATTAAATAGAACTTGATCAGTTTGTCACGTTTTTCTCTTATGTCAAGTATATAATATAATAATAATTTTATTACGTGACGGTTTTGTAAATTTTTGGTGCAATAATCCAAACATCCTCACCGGTCTAGTCGATCTTTAAATATAAATTTTGAACATATGGTATGGGGCAGTTCAACATAACGGATGAAGAATACTTTTTTTTTTAAATACATAGTTTTATGATTTTTTAAGTGAACGCTATTGTTTGATTTCTTTTTCCCAATCCGTATGCTATAAATCAGATATTTTTATGTGAATTTCAAAAGAAAACCCTGATGTCCTTCACAGTACAAGAATTTTAATTTGTATGTCATGGGAAGACTCATCAGCGATATAAACCAGATTATATTAGTATCTAAGCTGTAAACCCTAGACTACCTCTTAATGAAAATTTTACTAGAGCTAATAATAAAAAGCTGAAAAATATTCTAAATTGAAATCTTATTATGTGTCCGGTGTTTTCTTTAGAAAACGGGGATAAAACTATTGTACATATTAATTCACAATAAAGTAGTTCAACCGCTTTGATATAATTAAAATAAATTCCATGTTCCTACCGAACGATATCTCGGAAAAAACGGAACAGCAATTTAATATTATTTCTAAATTCTTTAGTCAATCAATAAACAATCTAAAGAAAATCAACATTAATAATTAATTTATGAAATAGTAGCTCATTTCCCACGGGAATATTCAATCTGTATAAAAAGTATACCATATATGTATTTATTATTTTAAGGTATATGCCAATACTAAATTTGATTAAAATTGTTTGAGTAGTTTTGGTATTATTTCCTATCGTAATAGTAAGCGATAGGAACTTTCAAACGGGATACAGATTATTCCGTTAGTTATTAAAAAGCATATCATGTAAATACGTATCTAAATCAAATTTAATTGACATTCGTTCAATAATTTTGAGGTGACTCAAGAATTTAGTCTGTGTCCCACTGGAACTCTTAACTGGGATAAAAACGTTTCTATCAGTTATTCCAAAGTGTATAAGTTTATATACGAAACCAAACTGAAATCGCTTCAGTAATTTTGACCTGACTGAATAATTTATTTTGTATCCCTCAGAAGCCTTTAATCGGGATAAAAATTTCCTTTCTGTTATTCCAAAGTATAAAAGTGTCCTTACTAAATTTAATTGAAATCAATTTTGTAGTTTTACACTAATTAGTTTCGTATTAATATCCCGCAGGAACCTTCACCCAACATATAAATTATCCTATCAGTTATTCTAAGCCATAAAATATTTCTACTAAATTTTGTTGAGATCAGCTTAGTAGTTTTGATACCAATTAATTTCAAATTTCACAATTTCTCTAAATAAGTCTAGCGAAATTATAATAGCACTGAAATTTATTAGATGTATTGTAAAAGACAACATCAGTTGACAATATTTGGTTTTTTTATAATTTGACTAGCGTTATTATAATAAAACGGTTTTGACAATATAGCTGCAACATATACACCCCATAGCAAGGAGAAACAGAAGTATTCGTAAAACATACTATCATGAATTTTAATTCATAAATATCCAAAATAATGTATTAATACAGGCAAAACGTACGTATAAAGCTAAACGAAACAAGACTTTCTGCTAGCATGACATTTCAAGGATTACCAAATCTCAAATTTTCTGTATTGCGCCCGACATTAATATTTTATTCCCCTCCTCTTCCTTTAAACATAATCATATTATAATATTGTCATCTTTTAAATTAAGATTGACAAAAAATTCAAAAATACATAATAATAATAATACATTTCAATACATTATAATATAATATAAATACATATAATCTTATATTCAAATTTACCACTTATACATATTAATTCCGGAGCAATAAATATATCAAAACTACAACATATGCCAACATCAAATCCATCTCAAATAAGTTTTCATGAAGTCAAAAAAAAAAAATTTGCTTTACAAAAATTATCCAAAATAATATTTCTATGACTTATAATGATTATATCAGTTAGTATTTGATGATATATAAAAGCGTGTATGATAATATTTATTAATTAGTTATATATTTTCTTAATATAAAATTGTGAGCAAAATAAAGGAAAAAAATTTTTTGTAAATATAAATAACCTGTTGAATGCTACGTACTATTTGTAAGGTTTTGATTAACCATCATCAAAAACCGCACTCAACATAAAATAAAAATAATATTTAAGTGGTTACAAATGGTGGTACAAATAATTTTATTAATTATAAAAAAGTGTAGAGGTAACAATCTTATAATAAGGTACAAATGTCTTGGTTCCAATTCAATTAGGTATGAATTTGTAATAGTCAATAAAAGGCTTTTATTTATATGTATTGTACCTTTTTTTTGTTTTAATATTTTATAAATACGGGAATTTAAATGAAAACCTCCAAAATTTTCTTTTTTATTAAAACAAAAGGATACGTTTATAAAAACACGGTAATACATATTATAAAGATTACCAGTTTTCTTATTATGTTATTTTAACCACAAGATATATTGCTCGCATAAGTTGCTTGAAAAGATAACCTCATGCAAGGTATAATGTAGTTTAGTTACATATTTCCATCAATCGATGGTGATTAAATATTATTTTATGGTAGATAAGATTTTGATTTTTTGGTTATAATAGCAGAAAAAAATTTTAGTTTTAAATGTTTTGATTCTGCCCCCCAGGGGGTCAACAGAATACCACCATAGCTCACATAGTGGAGTTTGTTATGGTATTTTAAAGGGCTTTCTCCCTAATTGATGTGCTAGGGCCTAAAAAAAATTTTGATATAGGTTAGTGGCCGAAATATAAATTTTGCTGGCATATGCCAGTGGCTATAATAGAACCAAACGGGTTGCATAACATTGTCATTAATACGATGATATGTCTAACATATAAAATTTAAAGTCCTTAGGGCTTAGGAACTGACAAGACGCAATGCCCGTAGCCAGACACTCACTAAACCAATTAACACTATAAAATTTTAGTAGCGATAATAAATAAGAAATGATAATATTTTAATGAACAACTTGTATGAGTAAACCAATTCAGAGATTTTATGTAATTATTGTTGTACAAAGAAAACTGATTATCTGTAAAACAATTCTGACAAAAACAATATAAACATATTATCAATTTAAGTGAACTAATCTTTAAAGAGTTTTAAGTGAATAGTATTGAAAGTACCTCTGACTAGACCTGATTCCGGGTAGACTAGAATGTAGGCATTCGGTGCTTTAACTGAATTAATCAAATATGGACCTTCAAAAAGGTAAGAAAACTTCTTAACGAGCTTGTTCTTTGCCGATGAGCGCGGGTGTGTTCTGAGCAAAACCTTGTCGCCGACTTGATAAAGTTTAACTTCATGTTTGTCATGACGATTTTTTCTCATCTGAGCCATTTTAGCTGTTTGTTGATATGCCATGTTAATTTTACCCTGAACCGGAATTACTGTGTTAACGGGAAATTTAACTATTTCTTCGATAATAAACTTGGGTTTTTTATTGAACATTAATTCATATGGGCTGAAACCGGTTGAATCATGGGGTGTGTAATTCAAGTATTGTTCAACTAGTGGTACATAATCGACCCAGGAAGAATGTTTACGGTTGCATAAAGTTCTAAATAACCTGTTAATCTCACGATTTACCCTTTCTTCAGGGTTTGCCCTTGGGTTGTAAACACTAACTGTTGATACGCGGATACCCGCGTCTTTTAAAGATTGTTGCCACACCGGGCTAGTGAACTGGCTCCCGTGATCCGACAGGATATGTTCAATCCTACCCACTTCTGGTACGAAAGATTTTAAAATGCGATCAGAACACTGTTTGGCAGTTGCACCTTTTAGGGGGTAAAGTCTAACAAACTTAGTAAAATTGTCTTTAACGATAAATAATTGGTTCAGGCTTCTTTTCCCGGTAACAATTGGGCCATATAGGTCACAGTATACATGTTATAACGGTCTTTCCGATATAATATTTTGCAAAGGACCCTCGCTATAATGCGTAGGCACTTTGCATTTCTGGCAAACAATACACTTGCCAACTATTTCTTTAACACGATTATGAAGGTTAATGATATAAAAATATTGTTCAATTAATTTGACACATTTCTTTGTACCGAAATGTCCAAAGCTTTTGTGAAAATATGAAATGACATCATTTGAAATTGATTCAGGTAAAATAATTTGCCATTGGTAGGGAAAAGATAATTTTTTACGAAATAATATGTTATCAAATATCCTCCAATTATCACCGAAATTTTGAATGTTATTAATAATGTTTGAACAATAGGTGTCTTTACTTTGATGCGTTTGTAAATCTTTGAAAATCTTTTTAATGGATGATTTACTGTAGTCAACCTTAATACGACATATAACAAGATCCAAATCGTCAATATTTTCTACCTCAGATTCAACATTGTCGTCATCCAGGTTGTTAATTTGTTATAAATTATTAATGGTTAGATTTTTCGGGTTCAAAATATCATTATTAGTTTCAGATTGAAGAATTCTATAGAAAATATCAGCGACAAAATTTTGAGAACCACTCAAATGCTCGATAACGAAATCATATTCCTCCAGAGATAAGAACCATTTAAGAAGTCTATTACTAAAAATCTTAGCAGTATTAAGAAAAGTCAGTGCTTTATGGTCTGTTCTAAGGATAATCTTATGACCCAGAATATAGGTTCTAAATTTACGGAAACTATACACGACGCTCAAAAGTTCCTTTTCTGATATTGCGTACTTTTTCTCCGTTTCTGTTAATGATCTAGAAACAAAACTAATAGGTAGGTGTTCGTTATAGTCATTGAGTTGATAAAGATAGCCTGATACTGCCAGATCAGATCCATCGACATTAATATAAAATGTTTTCGAAAAATCAGGATAATGAAGCAACACAGATTCTTTAAATCGGTTCTTTAAAATGTCGAATACTTCCTGTTCACTAGGACCCCAAACCCATTTATTATCCTTTTTTAGTAAATGTGTTAGTTTGGATGTCAAACAGCTAAAATTATTAAAAAATCTTCTATAAAAATTGAACAAACCCAATACAGATTGGAGTTCTTTAACGTTACGAGGGGGTTTTAATTTAGAAATGGCTTCTACACGTTCAGGATCCATGTTAACACCTTCACATGATAACACATGGCCGAGGAATTTAAGTTCTTTTCTAAAGAATAAACATTTTTCAAAATTAACAGTAAAACCAGCGTTAGTCAATTTATTCAAAATTATGTTAATGTGTTTTAAGTGGGAATCAATAGTTTCAGAACATATAATAATGTCGTCCACAAACACCTGACAAAATTCGCTTACGTCGTTACCCAGAACCTGGCCCAGACATTTTTGGAAAGTACCAACAGCCAAATTAATACCAAATGGTAATCTTTTAAATTGATAACACTTGCCATTGATCAAAAATCCTGTATATTGCCTACTATCCGGATGTAAAGGAATTTGAAGAAAACCTTTGGTTAAATCTAGATATGAAAAATAAATTTTATTCTGAAATTTTGCCAGTATATATTCAATTGATATAGGTGCCTCACGATCTGTTAAGATTATTTTGTTGATAGAACGTGAGTCTAAAACTATTCGAACTTTTCCAGCTTTATTAAAAACGGCATGTAAAGGGTTAACATAACAAGTGGAACATCGTTCAATAATATCCCATTCCAAAAGTTTATGTATTTCGCGTTGTACAGCAGATAATTTAGAATATGGGATTGGGTAGCACTTTGTAGTGAATGGTTCGTGATCTTTAGTTTTAAATTTACATATAAAATTATTTACACATCCCGGAATTTTTGAGAAAATATGTATATACTGTTTTAGTATATTGAATAAATTTACCTTATCAATATCAGAAATAATCTCAATATTCTGAACATGTTGAGTCACCTCTTCTATAGATGTAAACAGCTTTTCATTTTGTGTTGAATTGACTATAGCGTTGTTAATATTGTACCGGGTGTCGTTGTTAAATTGTTCACTACTAAAAATTAATTTATTTAAACCACTGACATGTTTAAGTTTGGAAGGATCTGTAGAAATGTTTTCATTAAATTTAATAGAGAATTGTTTATTATCATTTGTAAAATTTATAGTAGAATTTTCAAAGTCCAGTTTGACTTTATGCAAGTCAAACCATTCAGTACCGATTATTATGTCAAAACTGAGATTTTCAATTACAAGACAATTTAGGGGTAGTAAAATATTGGAACTGTAAACTTCTAAGTAGATCTGTTCAGAAATGACTTTAGATTTTTTACCGACCGCAATTAAAACTTGACATTTTATTGTAGATATTTTGGGTATTGGTTTATTGATAAATGATAGGGTAATTTCGTTAAGTTTATAAAAAATTTCTTTATTTATTCCGGTTATGTTGCTCCCACTGTCAAAGAGAATTGAAATTTTTTCCCCTAGGTAGGTACATTGAATAACTGGTAAAATATTGGGATGGTTATTCCCATACATATGAGCAGTCGGTGTGTCAATATCTTCGGTTAGGAAATCAATAATGTCACCAGTAGCATTATTACACCAAAAGGTATCAGCAAGGTCAACACTTGGCACTGAGAAAGAATTTTCGAAGTCATCTACCCTCATAGTAACATCAAAATTTTTTGCGGTATTACCAATTTTAGAATTTACATTAGATACAGAAGATTTTTGTGCATTAAGTGCAGGTTGTTGATTGTCGAAGTCATTGTCCCTCATAGTAACATCAACTTTTTTATTGGTATTATCAATTTTAGAATTTACATTAGATACAGAAGATTTTTGTGCATTAAGTGCAGGTTGTTGATTGTCGAAGTCATTGTCCCTCATAGTAACATCAACTTTTTTATTGGTATTATCAATTTTAGAATTTACATTAGATACAGAAGATTTTTGTGCATTAAGTGCAGGTTGTTGATTGTCGAAGTCATTGTCCCTCATAGTAACATCAACATTTTTATTGGTATTATCAATTTTAGAATTTACATTAGATACTGAAAATTTTCGTGCATTAAGTGCAGGTCGTTGATTGTCGAAGTAATTGTCCCTCATAGTAACATCAAAATTTTTATTGGTATTATCAATTTTAGAATTTACATTAGATATTGAAAATTTTTGTGCATTAAGTGCGGGTTGTTGGTTGTCGAAGTCATTGTCCCTCATAGTAACATCAACTTTTTTATTGGTATTATCAATTTTAGAATTTACATTAGATACTGAAGATTTTTGTGCATTAAGTGTAGGTTGTTGATTGTCGAAGTCATTGTCCCTCATAGTAACATCAAAATTTTTATTGGTATTATCAATTTTAGGATTTACTTTGTATACTGAAAATTTTTGTGCATTAAATCTAGGATGTTGGTTGTTATTTTTACAATCGTGTATTAGTGTAGGAAAGATTTTTCGCGTATTATATGATTTCAGTGATCTCCTGGTGGTTGGCTTGTTCCTCCAACCACTGGACGTACCAAGTTTCCCTGATCATTTAAATTGGTTTCAAATATAGGAACAGAATCTGTTTGAATAGTTGAAATGGGTTCTTGATGTAAATCATTGTTTAAATCCACTTCAATTCTATTTAAGTTATGGCAATTTGGACCTGGACGTCCCCAAAATTCTCTATTATTATTTCTGTTACTATTAGAATAAACATTTTGTCTAGACTGTTCAGTATGCCGATCATTAAAACGGGATGGATTTGGCTGTCAATTACTATCAGATTGGGAAATTATTCTATTGGAAAAATTTCGATTAAATCTCGTATTATTATCGCGATCAGAATTTCTATTACGAGCATGATTGACATTATAATCATTACCAGAAAAATTTCTTGCATATTGCCTATTGGTGTTGTCAGAATTGTAGAATGTGTCACGATTTCGAAAATTTTGATTGTAATTGTTGTTATTGTAACGGTTGTTACCTTGTTGTCTATTATTATTTGTATTAACATCATTGAAATTTGAAAAATTTCTATTATTAGAACTATTAGGCGGTGCACCCTGTATGAATGTATTTCGATATTGTTGATTATTATAGAATGGATTAAATGAATTTGTTGTGTAATTTTGATAATTGCGATTATTGTTAGAATTTGAAAAATAGTTATCAAAATCGCGTAAAGCAGTCTCTAGCTCATGTAAATTTTTACATCCAGTTAAAAATCTATTGATTTCGAAAGGAAAATGTGAAATTAATGTACTAATGAAACTTTCTATATGTAATTTTTGGTCTAAGTGTTTAGTTAAATTGAATCATTTAGTTAAGTGATCCAAATAAGAACCCTTTGGTATAGGTTTACCATTTTCGTTTGTATAGAAGTCAATTAGAACTTTATTTTGGATGTCCCGTCCCCAAAAGGAATTAATGAACCAATCACGAAAATTTGTAAAAGTCAAAATTTCATTTTCATACAGTGAAAAATTGTTTTTAATTTTGTTAGAGAGTTTATCACGTGCGAATCTAATTTTATCACTTTCTGAAATGTCATAAGTGGAAAATATTGCTTCTAACGATTTTAAATATTCAACAGGATGCAACCGTTGTAAATTATTTGTAAAAATTTCGACATTGTTAGCATTAATACCATGAATTGAACTATGTTGAAAAATTGAATTGGATAAATTTATATTACTTTTATTCGCATAAAAAGTGGAAAAATTGTTTTCAATCGTATTAAATTTAGCATCCAATGTTGAAACAAATTCATTATTGGCATTTAATTTTAGATTAATTTCAGTTAATTTATTATCTACACATTGTTCCAAATTCTTAGATAACATTTCAATTTTATGTCCAGTATTGGTATGATTGCTTGTACAATTATCGTGTACTAAACCGATTTTCTTATCCATTAAATTTTTTGTTTCAACAAAGGCACTATCACATTTTTTCGAAAACTGAACAATTTTATTTTCGTTATCAGATATTTTGTCCAATAAATCAATTTTGGTGGCCAAAATCTCTGACTTTCGATTTTGAGTTTCATTTTCAACTTTTGTATTTAATTTAACAATTTCTAATTGTATTTCCTTTTTGTGACTGACGAATTCATTTGTTAATTCATCCAATTTATCACTCAAACAATTTAGGTTTTGTTCAGACTTGTTTTGACTTAGTTTAATATCTTTTTGACTTAGTTTAATATCATTTTGACTTAGTTTAATATCTTTTAGAACATTTAGTATATCAGAAAGGTCAATACTTTTATTTGCACTATTAAATGAATCACTAGATATACCTGAAGAAGATGTATTGTCGCTTGAACTCCCTGAAGATGATGTCGTCTGATGAACTGCCAGATCTTCAGTGTGCTGCTCGTAGATTGTAGGCAATTCTACATAGTTGATGACATTGGAGTTATTGGTAGTTGATACAGGATACGTTGAAGATGACGACACCTGACGTACCGTTGTATCTACTGGTTGTTGCTCAAAAAGTGTTGTCATTTCCACCTGGTTTATGTTGCTAACGTTTGTAGGAGTTGATGTAAGAATCTCCCCCGAACCAGAAAGTTCTTCCTCCGATTTGTCAATGGTATTCTCCATAATTCACTAGCACTGATTTGCTCACTTATATACGGTATGCCATTTGTGAGCGTTATTCGTCGCGGTCGCTGTTAAAACGCCGTTGAAAACCACGATAAAATCCGCGACGAATATGAAAAATGTTAGATTTGTGCCCCATTATTGGATTCCATCCATGAGGTTCGTTATTATCCCCAATAAAACGATAAAATTTCTTTGAAAACGTTTAATATTTTAAAAAATTGATTTATTATAAAATTCACAATAAAAATGACAATTTAATTATTATTTACATGTTCAGATTACTTTAATAATTTTTAATGAAAATTCTTTACAAAATTTTACTCTTCCATCTTTAATGGAGGATCAAACTTCAATCTTTTGTAAAAAAATTTCTCTTTACCAATCATTGTCCTTATTTCAGTCAAATGTGCGCGCGCCATAAAAAATGCAAGGACAAAACATACGCGTCACGTTCCGTCTTTCTCTATTATTTAGTCAAAATGAGCGCGTCACAACTAAATATCAGGACAGAAAACACGCGTCCCTTACCATCCTTCTCTAACAACAATTTGATTGTATGTTATCAAAATAATTGAAAAAGGTGGCAGGACCAAAGATATACAGACACTGGTTCAGAGATATGTTGGTAGTTATTGTAAATTATGATAGATGGCAGTGACTTAATGGGGTAGTGAGCTTCAAAAAAATACGGATAGTTATAAATGTTAAATATAGATGGCAGCATTGATCAATTATCGACTTTCGTTCATAGGACTATATCGTTATAGCGTCCACACTTGTAATCATTTTACTTGAATCACAGGCTACTTGCACATTTATGCTCGAAAATCCTTTCCTGTTAATATAATTATCTCCAAGCGTTGATGGTTTTTTAATGGGAATGTGTATGCAATCCAGTGCACCGATAACTGTAGGTATTCGAAATTTATTTGACCATTCTACTCTAGCTTCCTCCATAACCTGTAAATTGGATGGAAATTTTATCCAGTGATGAGTTTTTTCCATAATACTATCAGCAACATTGTTTATAGTTTTGTGCATTGCTGTGTAGTGAACTCCAAAACCTTGAGCAACGCCTGTTTGAAATCCGGTGTTATTAACGAATCTCAGAAGTGTCTCCATTTCTTGGCGTGAGCTGGGAGCCGCTCCTCTGGTTTCATCCGAGTCCGTTAGAAAGTAATTTGAAAGGTAAATTACACTTTCACTTTGAAAACGTAGCAAAACCTTTGATCTGGTGGGACTTACGTTCTACCTTTCATTATACCGCTTCATATTGAGTATATTTATAAAGTCTACCATATTTAAAATAACCACAAAGAACTCAAGAAATACTTCTGTCTTAATAAAAAGTATGCTCTGTACCAACCTTATAAATATTCAAGTTATTACTTATTGGTTTAAGACTATACTTGTTTTTATTCAACTAAAAAAAAGTACTAACTGGAAAAATCTCAGTAAATACTTCCACATTAAGTAAATACTGGAAATAATTTGAGTTTACTTATTTGATATAAGTAAACTCTTTTTTTAAGTAATCACTTAGGTTTTTATTCAACTGATCATAAGTAAAGACTTAAAAAATAGGAAGTAAAAGCAAATACTTCTTTTTATTCAATAGACCCATTGTGTGTCTTCGAGCATTTGTGACATGGTTCACAAAAAAGTCGGCCGAGGGCAGCATCAGACAGCAGCATCCACATCTATGTAAGTGAAGTGTGTGTTGTGTTTATTGTTGTGTTGGTGTTATGTGGAAACACGTGAATATATATGTCAGTGAATTATATGTAATTTTAAAACAAGCTTAGATGCAACATTTTGATAATTTACATTTAATTCATTACAACAATATTTTTTTGGGATATATAAATTTCACGAAGAATTTTTTCAACCTTCTCCCAAATTGCGTGGACTAGCTTGTCTAGAATTTTCGAGAAATTTATCTTTAAACAAAAAATTTACAAATTTAGTTCAGTTGATCACTGTGCTACCATACCAATAACAATGTACTTGAGGAGTACATTGTACAAACTGTGATAATTTAAAAAAATTCTCTTGAAATTTTTTTGATTTTACATTTTAAATATGTTTGACTTTTTTAATTGTTTTAAATTAAAGTAATTATTTTATAAAAAATTTTTTCGATTGACAAATTTCCATGTGAAATGCAAAAAAACTAGTTAAATTGTTCTAATGGATTGTTGGTATGGTTGATTGTTATCCAAGAATGACAATCTGAAATTTAGATAATTTCTGGTGAGTAAGATTGTAAAAAAATTTTTTTAATATTTTAATATACATACTGTTTCAGTTTGTCCTGTCTCAAATCCGCTAATATTAAAAAATAGGTTTTGTTTGTTTCGTTAACACAAATAGATATTCTTCCAAACATAAAATTTCCTATATATCAACTAAATCACAAATTCTTGTTTGTTTTTACAAAAATAAATAAATAATCCTCCTATCCAATATGTAGCTTATAACCTAAAAAATAATAGTATAAGTTAACGCAGAATTGTAAATATATAAAAATGATGTTATTGTTTATTATTACGTTGTAAAAAATTTTTTTTGATGTTTAGCCACTGAAGATGATATTAAACATATCGAAAATATTTTGGCAATTTTAATAAAGAAAAGCTATGAAATAGAAGATATTGGTTTCATTATGTCCATCCTTCTATAAAGCTAGTCCACGCAATTTGGGAGAAGGTTGAAAAAATTCTTCGTGTCATTTAATTCATTGATTTTTAGTATTCGTATGCTACGGGCATTTTAAGTAAAGTACATGTCTTTTGAAGAACTGTCATTATTTGCATTTTTTAAAAGTAAATATTTTCAGTAGTCTGTTTGAGCTTTTGGTTTATTCGTGATGGATCGTTGCAAAGTTAAACGTACAGTTATAAAAGCTTCAATTACACCAGAACTTCTTAAAGTGTGACATAGTCCGGACACACAGATGAAAGTCACACTTAACGAGACACACATTGGCGGCTCGTAAAAATCTGTATTACAAAAATGTCATTTAATTAGAATCTGTGTTTGCATTACTTTAGCTTACTATTAGTTAACTTTGTAGTCTATTGATTTACTCGCTATTGAAACGAATATGTTGTAGAACAGTAAGAAATAAGTGACACATATTTTTTATACCTGCGGAAAAACGGTTGGAAAGGGTGAAATCACTCTTTAAAAATTAGGGTAAAAAATTGAATTTTTCAAATATGTATCTCAAAAACGGTGAGAGATAGATAAAATAAAGCACAAGTACGCTATGTTGCTTTTTAAAAAAGCTATCTACTAATATGTCAATATGTGAATATTACCACAATAAAAGTACTTTCGAATTTGGATTACCTAAATGATTAATGTAAATGACTTTATTATGTTTGCTATGATAAATACTTGCCATTATCGAAAAATTTGATCGTAAATATCTCGTAAACGGAGCGTCGTAGCGAAAAAATAATGAAATTTTTGAAGGCTTAAGCGAAGCAAGTTGTGGGTATTCCAAACACATTGCGACTGTTAAAACCTACTTTTCGTTATCGAAAATTATCGATACCGAGTTATGTACCATAAATTAATTATAATTGGTTACTTTAGGCTGCATTAGTGTCATTTAGTTAGTCAGCAATAGAAAATTTTTCAAAAAATTAGTTTTCGCTACTTTTCGTAACTGCAAACTTTCGATCGTAAATATCTCGTAAACGGTGCGTCACATTCTAAAATTTTTCAAAAAAATTTTGAAAAATTTTTTCAGAAAATTCTTTAAAAAAAAATTTTTTGAAAATTTTCTAAGAAATTTTCTTTTTTTTATAAATTTAAATACCGTTATTGATAAAAATGTGAAAAAAGCTGAGAAAATTTTTTTTTCATTTTGTTGAAAATTATGAAAGTTTACGATCAAAAAAATGATCCAGTAATTTTTTTAAAAATTCAATCGAATGAAACACAAAAACGGCTGGATGGATTAAACTGAAACTCGGTGGGGTTTTTGTGGGTATACTGAACTGTAAAAGGCACACTTAACATTAGTGGTTTTTTCGAAGTTTTTAATTCAGCGCTTGATTTTCCAAAGAGTCACCAAAAACTCTTTTTTTCTTAATTTTTCAAATTCATGTAAAGTATGCAAAAAAAATTTTTTCTGAAAAATAATGGCTAATCCTTGTGGAGAATTTATTCGAGTTTTTAAAACACCCATTCAATTTTCTGTGTGAGCATTGGTTGCTGAGATATCGATGGTCAAAGACGAAATGATCCTTTTCCATTCAAAGTCCGATATCTCAGCGAGAAGTGGTCGTATAAAAGTCTATAAAAAATCAAATTAAAGTTGAATGAACAAGTTATCCGGTCCATATGGTGGTTAAGTCGGAAAAGTGTTTTCCAAGTCCGTGGACCAAAAAAAAAAAAAACCGAAAAAATTTCGAAGATTTTTTTTTTCGCAAGATCTCGAAACTAGAAACTTCCAGCTTTAAATTGCTTTGCTTACGACTCCAATACGATCATTTTTCACGAAGATACAGCCATTCGAAAAATCGCTAAAAATTTGAAATTTTTTTTTGATCCTTTAATTATTTCCGCTAGTGTATTATCTATAATTCTTTATACATATTAGGTCTGTTCCCGTACTTTTTTTTACCTGGTAATTTCTTCAAGTTCCTACTTTATGTAGTGGTAGTAGTAGGGATAAAATATAAAAGTAAAGAAACGACTTCCTTCAGTTTTCTGCGCTTATTGAATTAAAACAAATTTGACAGCTTTTTGACATTTGTCTTAACGGTTACATTGGTTATTTGTAATAAATATTATGGTAATTTTAGACGTTAAAAAAAAATTTATAAATCTACGTAACAAAACAGTAAAACAAAACTGCGTAACTGGTTAAACTGATTGTTGTTGTTCGTTATTCGACTTATATTTGTACGTACATATTTGATACCCTTGACACATAAGTCATTTTTTTAATTTCAAACGCTACTCGCTAGACACCTATCCACTAGCTTAAATATCATAAAAAAAATATCACTAGATTTTTAAGTCATTAAAAAGTTTAAAATCATTAATTTTTTTTTAAATTTAACTATGTACAATAATTTTCATTAACATGATTAATAAATTTAAAAATTTAAGTTTGAGAGGAAGAAGTAGGAACTCTGCAGTCAGTGCTAATTTCTACATTTCCCTACTAGAGGGCAAATGAACAACTAACTGACTTTTTGGTGTACAGGAACGACTTCCAACATTTTCCTTCTAATACATTCACTTTCCTACTGGTACGGCAAATGTAAGTTGTTGTGATATTACATAACGTATATGATACGCATCACCAAATTTCTTGATGCATTGTTTTGACGCATCAAATGCAAAACTGAACTTTTGATTTCACCTCATGCAACCAGTGATGCATTTTTGAAATTTTATTTTACATATTGCGTTTCATTTATACCTACAATAATTATTAACAATTAAAAAATTTGAAATACCAATTAAATTATTAAATAATTCAAATTTCGCACGTTAAATCATCCTCCTGGCCTACCAGGAAACTTTTCTATGACGCTTCTCAACTGACACTTTACCTGACAATCCCCTACACGCGTTGATGAGGCCATTTAAAAAACACATACACTGAAATTATCTACAAACTCATAAACGGACCTCCTCAATACGTGTCATGCGTGTGCTTATTTTAAAAGCTGTTTAGTGAGGTGACCCTGGCTAATAGCATAGCTCACATAATAAACATACATGCATCTATTTATTTTTTTTTTTTAAATTAATTTATTTTATTTATTTATTATTTTCTTTTTTTGAGGATGCCCCATTGCGAGTGCCTGAAGTCGCCCAGTGACGGGATAGATTTTCCTTCCAGTAAAAGAAAATTAAATGTATCCTAGTCAGACCAGCTGACTAGAATATGTAACGCCACCAATGACTTTACCCCAGTATTTGATATAAAAGGAAATGTAAAGGAAATAATAGGAAATATATTGCCAAACAGGCCAGTTGTCTAAAACATTCCAGTAATAATGGAAGTATGGGTAAGTCGGTGACATCAATAAAATGGTACCCAATAAGACCAGCTTACTAGGAGTATTTATAAAATTAAAAAGAGTGCAACAATTAGAAGATTAAAACAATAGCTCCGAAGGTGTAAAGAGTCTTCGGAGGCATAATAAAGATAGTATACAAGCACAGTAGTAGGAATATAGCGGTTTGGGATCCTCCATCCCTCCATCCGACTTTTTGAGCGACCTCGGCAGGTGGTAAAAACTACCGAGGCGGTTCTAGAAGCCTGCGGCGGTGGGTGGAGCAAAATTTTTTTCTAGCCTAGTGGAACTTGATCCAACCTAAGAGAACCTAAGGAAATTTGGTGTAACCTAACAAATATTTTCTAACCTAAGAATTCCCTAATAGATGGCGCAGCCACCTTCGAGCCCTGTAAATTCCCTAATAGATGACGCAGTCACCTTTGATAGCGTTGCTGGTCTGGATTCCTGTGTGTAAGTTTGAAAAATTGTCAATAGATGGTGCTGAAAATCCTTTTTGATAGTTAAAAGATGGCGTAGCTAGTACCGCGAACATTGTACCTTGATTCATAATTTTATCATATTTTTATCTGAAAAAACAGGTTTATACAGGTTTCCTCTAACTAAAAACACATTTTTTTTAATTTTTAATTTTTATTTTTTTTTTATTAAATAAAACACATTTTTAATTTTTTTTTAATTTTTTTTAATTTTTTTTATTTTAATAAAATTTATTTAAAAAGAAATATTTTACAATAAAAATGTTTAAATGTTATTACGATAATATTTGTATATGGATATGACATTTTCCATGGCGCAAGTTGCTCTGGAATGATAGCCGCATCGAGGACTAGTGTATATCGATTTACACATATTTTGTAACAATATTTGTCAATGGATTATATTGAACCACACGATCATGTAGTAGAAGGCAAAATGCTGATGTATTCTCTGGCACCTCCTTCAACGTTTTAAATTCAATTCGAATATCCACTGGTCCACTTTTCAATGTTTCGTTTTGATGAGAACAATCGATGAATATAATTGGCGCGATATTCTTGAATTGCGTTTTGCTTAAAAGCGGTTCATTCTTCTTACAATCATAATATGCTTGTTGAAATTTCGAATACATGTGATATGCTACTGCATATCTATCATTACTGAAATCCAAATTCAAATCCATGTACGGGTATTTCGCAGAATTTAAATAAACTTTGACGTCTGAAAGTTCACAGTGATCGAAAATACTGGAATCTTTATCTTTTTTATTTCGTCGATTCGTTTGTAGAGCGAATATAATGTAGCGTGGTTTCTCCAATTGAGTCGATGTTTTCACCGTCCAAATGTTTTGTCTCGCTGTTGGAATCGTTGGCTGTATATGCATATCCCATGATCGAAAAGCAATTGTAATATCTCGACTATTTTCCACATACTTCAACAACTTCAGTTTCTGTTCATCTGCAACTGTAACGTGTGGAACCATCCATTGAATTTTATGTATATGGAAAGTGACGTCATCCGTTGGTGATATGACTGCATCGTGATCCGTCCGAGCTCGAGTCAGAATTAGCTGATGTTTTGCGTTGATGATAACTTTCTTGTAATGGTTAAGAAATCCAAACATCCGCGCCAATGGTAGACAGAAATTGAAGTAGCCTTTTTCCGTCACTTTAATTGTTTCACCTGGACACCATCCGGCGTTGTAGAGTAGTTTGCTTTCATTTTCGTTTAATGCCAAATAATTGATTAACGTTGTTGTCGGTCCCACGTACTTGCATTGATCGATTTCCACGTCGTTCAGTTCATATCGTATTTCTTCAAACAGGTACGCCAATGAATTGTTGGATAATTCCGCTGTAGTCGATACTGTTTTATCACTCTTCAACAATTGTCCTTCCACATACAGACAACTTTCGTGCGGCAGCAGGATCAGATCTTGGTTTTGACAGCAGATTCGTATTTCGTCGCTGTTTCCAAACGCATTTAGAAACGGCGAATAGCAGTGATACTCGATGTTTGAAATGCTCTCATCGAAATCGATTCCAGTATTGATGCTTAAAATGCTGCTCATTTTTTCCTCTTCAGCTTGAAACCCAATTGTCGAAGAAATTGTTTGTTCTCTCTTGTTAATGATGGTCGTTGTTGCTTCTTCCTCGCCGATCTGTTCACCTTGGTGGCAAGTTGTAGACTGATTGGTCGCACCACATTTTCGTCTTTAAATACCAACATTTTCACGCCGGCTTCAAATGCAGCTTTACTGTTATCGTTTCGCCTCGAAAATTCACTAAATTGCCGTCTTGATCCACAATTCGTAAAACTAGAGATGTTATCCGTCTCACGGTCACCGGCATATAAATAACTGTATTCGGTGATTCGCTTATTTTATACCCAGGTTCCACTTGAATCGAAAACGAATAAATATTATGTGCTGGAACGTTGTTCAGGTAGCTGTTCGTTGTAATGTTTGTTTCAACTTGTATCAGATTCACTTTCATGATATTCGTTGGTTTATCCGAATAGTGGTAATGACCAGCCGCAAGTTTTCGCTTACTGAAGCCAAGTAGCGAGCCAATTGTTCGTTCTTGATCGAAATGAATTGTTTCCGTACATTTTATTTCACTTTTTAGCGTATTGTTATTTGCACGAAGTATAAGTTGCGGACTATCACCCGGTTTTCTCTTCTCTAGTATCCGATCTTCTATTTGAAACTCCAAATCTTCCAGATCATAATTGCCGACAGGTATCTCGATGCATTTCACTTCTCCATCACCGTAATGGAATAAATTATTTGTTTCGTCGATATTTGGCACTGCATTGTATGTTTCAAAATTGACCAACCCGCATACATAATCACCCGGTAAATCGATGGGTGGAAAATACTCAGCCGTCAATATAGATGAATCACCACTTAACGTTAATGTTAACGACATGGTGACTAAGATACGAATGACAGAAACTTCTTGCCACGGGTATATTTAAAGTATAGATGAGAAGTGAAACAAAATTATTGAAAATAATTTGTATTCCATAAAAATTCTAGACACAAATGTCCACAGTTGTACTGTTCATAATTTTGATATCTGTTATAATTATATTTAATATTATTGCCATGTAAATATTGCACAACTTCTGCGGGTGGTGGCAAATTTCCAAAACTATCAAAGTATTCGACGTTCTTGTTATCTTTGGCGTACGCTACCCAATGGCTTCCTGGTCCTGATGAATTATCCAAATTGACGACTCCACACTCCTTTCGCCTTGGCCGTTTCGGTAAATCATCTCTCATGAACACGCCACGAAAATTGGATAAATATTTGTTTCCAAACTGATAAATGTCGCGATCAGTTAATGGTCGATCGGGTAGCTCGCTTAGCGGTTTTTTGATTCGATGTAAAGTCCCAAACCTCTTCTGTATGGTTTCAAATAAAGTCCAGTTCCAGATTTGGATCCAAGAGCAATTGCTTCCATCATCCTGTTATGACGTTCATTTTCATCCAATTGTTTCTTTGCTGTTTTATAAGCATTCACTGCTTTCGCAACACCGGCAGCACCTCCGGCAAGTGATCCTACAGCAGACAGGCCGGCAAAAAGTGGAACCAGGAATGGTAAAATTCCACCAGTTTTTGGAATTGGAATGATTCTCGGTGTTGTAAATTGACTGTCCTTCTTCTTCTTGAAAATATTCTTCGCAGCTTTTAGTGCAAATTTTATCGCATTCTTAATAGTTTTCGGTTTCTTTTTCTTCAATATGCTTCTCAAATCACGAATTCCGGCACCAAATATTAATTTCTGTCCTTTTTTGTTCTTCTTCTTTGAATGACCCATTCCTAGTTTTACTTTCGACTTCATCGCGTTCGTTACAGTCCAAGCAGCAGCTCGCTCGCCAAGATTTGCGTCCGACGATTTAACTCGCTCCCACGCTTTATCAGCTAGTATTAAATCAGCTTTATGTCGATCTTCAATATCTTTAAACTGTGAATAGGCGATGTCGTGTTCTTTGCATGCAGCGTCCAATTTGTTGATACCCGGATCACCTCGTAACAATCGCTGGCGCAGTCTAGTTCCAGGTCCACAATACTGATAGCCGGGTATATGAAGTTCAAATGGTAATTTGTTGATTATTCCGTTTACTATACCACAACCAGATCTTCTCACACCGCTTGTCTTCTCACGACTAACTGCTAGTTGTTTCCGCGTCAACATTTAAAAGTGAACTGAAAACAAAAGAACAGATGCTGTACTATTTATATATGTTATAAATATGCTGGAAATTTACTCAACTTTATTAGTATGTCACAACCGGATCTTTTCACACCGCTTGTCTTCTCACGACTAACTGCTAGCTGTTTCCGCGTCGACATTTAAAGTGAACTGAAAACAAAAGAACAGATGCTGTACTATTTATATATGTTATAAATATGCTGGAAATTTACTCAACTTTATTAGTATGAGAAATAGTGTTATCTGATCAACATCGACGACGATGTCTTCTTCATTCGTTAAACAACCGGAGACGCTGCCAATGGAAAATTTCGAAGTTTCTTTGAACGAGACTAATATCAAGAAAAATGGTCCACTGTTGTCGACGAGTATTAGAGCGATCATCTGCGGTCCAAGTGGATGCGGCAAAACGTCACTTCTACTATCACTTATTCAGGATCCTAATGGTGTGGCATTTGAAAACATATACATATATTCCAAATCATTACACCAACCGAAATATCAATATCTGAAACGAATCATTAAAAGTGTTAAAGGTTTAGGTTATTTTACATACTCTAATAACGATGACGTCATACCACCGAAAGAAGCGCGACCAAATTCGCTGGTAATATTCGACGATGTATCTGCGCGGGAGAAAAAAGCCATAATAGAAGAATATTTTAGCCACTCTCGACACTACAATGATGATTGTTTCTACTTGACGCAAACGTATACAGCGGCACCCAAACATCATGTACGGGATAATGCGAATCTTGTTGCAGTCTTCAAACAGGATGATCTCAACCTCAGACATATCTACGATGATCATATTAACTCCGACATGTCGTTCAATCAATTCAAAGAATTATGCAGAGAGTGTTGGCGTGATAACTATGGATTTTTAACTATTTGCAAAGAAGATGATATACGCAATGGAAGATACCGAAGCAAGTTTGACCACTTCTGGAAAGGATAAACATCTGAAAGCCGCTTCTAAGCTGGTTCTAAGCTGCTTCCAAGCTGGTTCTAAGCTGCTTCCAAGCTGGTTCTAAGCTGCTTCCAAGCTGGTTCTAAGCTGCTCCCAAGCTGGTTCTAAGCTGCTTCCAAGCTGGTTCTAAGCTGCTCCTAAGCTGCACCTAAACTGCTACCAAGCTGCTTCTATATTGATCCAAACATTTTTCGAACCGGTTTGGTAGCTGGTATAGCAGTTTCGAACTGGTCCGCCTAAATACGACCATATAAATACAGCAGTCGCATGCGATAGAGCTTCAGTTTTTGAGAAACCGTTCTAAGAAGCAGTCATCGAGATGGATAAAAAGACGATTAAAAAGAACATTATAAAAGCGACAAGCAATATACGTAAAAAATTTAATGCTTTACGATCTGGAAAACTGGAGTCAAATATGTTGCTGCAAAGTACACTGGAACCAGTCAATACTCCGCTTAAAGAAATAGCTACAAAGTTAAATGGTGACAAGAAGAAACATCCTATTAAAGTGGAAATAAAAGAAGAAGAAGATGCGCAAGTATCGAATGCGTTCACACCTAAAATTAAAAAGAAAAAATTGGAAAAACAAACGGCAAACTACTATACTCTACCAACAAAGGAGGAGGAAGATACTTCAATACAAGATATTCCAGAAGATGTTTTTGAAGCGTATTCAGAAGAAGAACAAAATGTATTTGAAACACCGAAATTTCTTGGATCAGCGCAAAGTGTTGCTCGAAAATTGATGCCAGCAGCTGAAGATTTACCAAAACAGTTTGGTCCAATAGCAAGAAAATACTTACAACTATACCTTCAACCCAACAGCGGAATTGATGTGGTATACGGACCATACAAAAAAGATGATGAATGGATGATTGGAAATCAATCGTTTCAAATAGCTGGTGATGATATAATAATTGGTGATATTGTGTACGAAGGAACACCTGGATTATATGAATTGATTTTCATGAACTCGCCAAAAATTGGTTCATATCATACCAAAGATTTAAATGCGTATAAACAAATTTTAAAGCAAACAAATGCACACAGACGAAATTACAGTCCAAACCAGCAAATAAAAGGGAGCTCGAGTTATAAATACATAAACATTATTAGTCAGTTGTTTCCAATCAGTTCCGTTAAAAAACATATACCAAGAAAAATATATGATACAAGAAGTCGTGTCGGTGGTGCTCCAAAATCTGCTAGTGTCGGCGGTACTCCAAGATCGGGACAGGTGGTTTGATGCAGTTTAATAACTTGAAAAAAGACTATATATACTGGGACAATGCGAATGAACTGGTCAGTAGACTGCGATTATTAGTGGCGTCACAAGAAGCTGGACACAGCGGTCACAATAACGAAATAATATCCATCATTGAAGAACTGAAAGAAGCAGATATCATCGAGTGAAAATGGACAAATTCGGTCGTGTGCGTAACAGAAACATAACTATTGACAAATTCGGTCGGGTGCATGATAAAAGTATTAAGAAGCAGTTGCTTAAAGACATTGGTTTGAAGATGACGCAATCGGGGAACTATGATTTTGGAAACAGACAACTAACCAATATAAACGATCCGACTGATGATCAAGATGTGGTGAATCTGAAATTTTTAAAGAGTTTTACAACAGAGAAACTTGCTGAACTAACAGAAACAGTCGAAATCATCAAAACAAAGATTGAAAATGCTACGCACCTGCTGACCCAGGCAATGCAGCTTTCTACGCAGAATAAATTATGGATGAATCGAGAAATTTTCGCATTTAATCGTCGAATGTCGAGGACTGAAGAACGTCTTGATAAATTGCTGAAACCTGCTGAGACGCAAAATGAGCAAAGCACAAGTGGTTCGTGAACTACATAAACCAGCGCGAAAAAATTTTCCACGGAGACGTGTGATTGTGAAAGGAATTGACGATCTCTGGCAATGTGATTTAATTGAGATGGGTGCCTACGCTTCAGTGAATAAAAAATTCAATTATCTGTTGACAACAATCGACGTATTTTCAAAACATGCATGGGCGGTACCCGTTAAAAATAAAACTGGAAAAGAAGTAACAGCGGCATTTGAATCGATACTTAAACAAGGACGGAGGCCAGATAATTTGCAAACGGACGACGGCAAGAAATTTTATAATCAGCTGTTTAAAACGCTCATGGATAAATACAACATCAACCATTATTCAACATTTTCAACCAAAAAAGCGTCAGTGGTGGAGAGATTTAACAGAACGCTGAAGACTGAAATTTAACAGAACGCTGAAGAAGTTTAGTTACAATGGATCGTATCGATGGCTGGATATACTAGACGACTTAATGGACAGTTACAATTCACGGAAACATAGAACAATAAAAATGCGACCGCGTGATGTTACACCAAGCAAGGAGAAATTGCTCCTTTCAACTGTTTACAATCATATAAAAGTTGTGGATCTACCGAAATATGACGTTGGTGATGTGGTTCGCATTAGCAAGCATAAATCTCAATTCGATAAAGGATATCTACCATTATGGACGACGGAACTTTTTAAAATCAATAAAGTGCGATTAACCAATCCGGTTACGTATCTGTTAGAAGATTATCATGGTAATCCGATTAAAGGTGGATTTTACCAAGAAGAATTACAAAAAGTTAAATATCCAGATGTATATTTAGTGGAAAAGGTGTTGAAAAAAAAGAAAGATAAAGTATACGTGAAGTGGCTCGGCTTTCCAAGTAGCGCCAATAGCTGGATTGATAGCAAAGACTTGGTATGATATCCCCACCACTATGGAGCAGCGAATACGTATGGTGGACCGGAGCAGTTGCAGTATCCCCCACCAACATGGAGCAGCGAATACGTATGGTGGACTGGAGCAGTCGCAGTATCCCCCACCAACATGGAGCAGGGAATACGCATGATGGGCCGGAGCAGTTGCAGTATCCCCCACCAAGAGATCGTGACATTTTTTTTTTTCCTGAAAAAATAACATCAGCTATTGAATGGGGTTCGTCTGTGGAAACTTTTGATCTTCTATTCACACTTACCTTCAACGAATCTGATATTGGAGAAGACCGCCTAGATGGATTCGACACGCTGACATACTTTCTTACGTTGTGGATGCGAAAAACGATAACATATGCTCGTCCGGAACTGCTGGATCGTATATTGAAACTTGTGGAAGAACATGATATTCCTCGATTGTGCTTCAATCCAAAGAGTGTAGAAGAAGACGGTGAATTGTTGGAGTGGATCGTGCAGAACATTGAAAAAAGGCACAGCCAATCAATCGGCACTCCTGGGCTGGGAAAGTGGTCCAGATACGGGCGCGTGGCCGTCGACAAACTTACAAGACTACTTAGATATATACAAAATTTTGAATACGAATTTCAATATCTAAATTTTTTCATGTATTTTTTTTTCATGATGTATTTTTTTTTTTTTAATTTTTTTTCATCATGTATTTTTTAAATTTTTTATTTTTTTATTTTTTTTTTTTCAAATTTTTTTTTGTATTTTTTTTGATTTTTGTAAATTTTTTTTGGATTTTTTTTGTTTTTTAAATTTTTTTGTATTTTTTTAACATGTTTTCTGAAATTATAATATTTTGACATGTACATATTTTTTATTTTTAATAAAACTAAAATTTTGAGGTAATAATGACCATTATTATTTTACAAACTATTATTTAATAAGTATAACTTATAAAACTAAAACCATGGTTTTAAGAATATTTACAAAATTAACAAAATATTTACAACTTAACAAAAAAAATATATACAAAGTTAGCAAAAAGATATATACAAAATTAAGAAAAATATATACAATATTAACAAAAATAAAAATCGTCTATTTTGTAGTGCCCCCATGGGAGAGTTTTAAGTTTATTGTTGGGTACTATGAACCGTTTATCATCGTCATTTGATAGTGCGGCCTTATTCACTAAGTGTGTGTATAGTCGATGTTTTAAGCTGCGGAAAACACTCATTTGTTTATACAACACAGCACTTGAGTCTTTGCTCATAACACAATTTATATAGTCTTTAACGTCTATTTCGTTTTTCACCACATCTTTCTTTACACCTTTGAGTTTTTTAATTGGGGGCACATCACCGTCTTTCACTATACAGTAGGATTTAGCTTTAACACCAACAAATTGTTTAATTATTGTCCCAGAACACTCATCTTTAAATTTCCCGAGCACTTTTTTATTTAACTGAGGCAGTCCATAGATGTTATCCGCGGCATAATCACTTGTATCAAAATACTTACTAATATCAGATTTAATATCGGCGTAAAAATCGTCCGTTTGTATCTGGTATATAAAACTGTCGGTATCCATGTACAGTAAATCCACTTTGTCGCTGTACTTTGGTTTTATATAACCGTAATGGAAATCGTACATTAAAGTCTTGGATAACTCGAGCACGCTAAATCCTACGTAAATCGGCTTGTCGTATTTCACTTTCAAACGGTCCATTTGTATAGCGACCAGATTTTCATTGATAATTGAACAACTGTGAAAGTTCGGTCTGCTTATCAAATTATTAGCACCCAAATGTTTACGAATGTTCTCCCAATGAGTCACTAGCCGCACATCAACACGTTTGTCCACATTTTCCATCGTTTTCCCGAAAACACTATTATTTTTTAACTTGAAATAGTCCTTTTCGAAGATATTTGTTGCCTTCGAACGAAGTTCGGTGTTCAAATCGATGTATTTCTTCAGCCACGGAGATTGTTTAAACTGGAGCGCACGATGTATTTTCTTTAACTTTAGTCCGTATTTTAAGCACTGTTTTAAATTCCGATAATGGATCACATATTTCTTCTTATCGTAAACGTTGGCGAGCAATTTGCTGTCTTTAGATGTGATGTATGGCGGCTTCATCTGCTCCGGACAGAATGGTAGATCTTGATGATAGTCGTGTAGTGCCTTCGGGTACTCGAGGTCGACTTCCAAAATGTATCCAACATCAGCGTCATCCGGAACCATTGGTATGTCGATGTTATCCAATTCGTGTTCTGGGACCCACCGGAAATGTCTAATCGGTAAATGCTGCGACATGGCCCATCCGTACAAGTTGTTGGCGTCCAGATATTCGATGTAGGTCGACGGCTTCGTGGAGTCGTAGTCCGACATGTACTTATTGTTTGCTTCGCTAAAACGACCGCAACATTGAGTCAATCCACCACGCATACCCTTTTTGATGAAATGGATCATGTCGATGTCCGTTAGTAGCTCCAGTTCCACTTTTGTATATTTCAACATGGCGTCCCAGCTCAAGCCTGGTGCGGTGTAGTATTGGCACGGATCCAATTTGTACGTGTTCAGGCACAGGTTCCGGAAATTTTCAAAGACATCAGCCAGTAGCAGCACGTCCGTTTTCAAATACAAGTCCGAATACGGCCCCAAATTTTCGATGTTGAATTCATTCCATACTCGCTGTGCACGCTGGTATTCTTCATCGGTAATACTGGATGACTTCAGGCTGCTGTGGAATGCCGCTTTTGGTGGTAGAGCGCGTTCATTCAGTCGTTCAACACTGTTGACATATTCGTACGGGAATATTCCTTTTTGCTTGATTAAATTGAAAAGGCGGTCTTCAGGAAATGCTCGGCGAACTTCGGCGAACTGCTCCGGCTTCAAATTCTCAGCAAGTTTATCTAAACTGCTCGCCATAAATCGGAACGAATCGATAAAACGCAGCTGGATGGTTTTTATTTTAATTTGCTGGATTCTTCATCTTCTTCATCATCTTCATCATCCAGATCTTCCACTTCCTGATTGGCATCGACTGGTAAATACTTCGTGAAAGAAATGTAGCGTTCTTTGTTGTTCGGTATGACATCGATTCGTTCCCTGGAGACTCCAAATTCCCGTACGATAAAGTGTGCATCATATCCAGATAAATTATGGAAAACGATCGGAATGAATTTCGGTAGTCTGTAAAGCCGATTACACTGGTTATGTGCGGCACCTCGAAATTCACCCGTTAGATGGTCATGATCCCGCACACGATCCTTGCCCAATTTATTACCGCATATGGAACAATCTTCGACTAATCCAAATGCTAAATGATCCAGCGCTGTTAATGGTTTCATCGGAATTTCCTTTTGGAGAATTTTGTGTAGTCGTTGGGCATCTTCTTCCAATTTTTCCATAAACACTTTCGCACAGTTCGGTCCGCGGTATGTTTCGAATTTGTTTAATGATTCATCATACGAACACTTGATGTAATATGCGAAGCTGAATGGTTCGTGGATATGCGTGGTGTTTGTAAATGATCCATCTGGATTCGGCACGCATGTGTCGCATGGTTTTAATATTGATTCGAAGTCCGCATAGATGGTAAACGGGACGCGCATCTGCTTGGCATAATTTTGAAATTTCAGAATGCTGTCTTTGCCAGGACTTGGTATTACAGTGCGTACTTTGTTGCAATCTTCTTTAGCATGTTCCGTAAGCCGCTCTTCTGTTTGAAAGAATTGTAGACATCCATCACAAATCCATTTGGCTCCCTCATATCTTGAAAGTTGACGTCCAACGAGTCGACTCAAGTTCTTTATCCAGCAGTAGTGACTGGTTTCGCCATTTTCAATGTACAGCAAGTTGATATGAATGTTCCGTTTTTCCTTGGTGTAGTGCAGCGGTCCAACAATGCTCTTTCCTTCCAGTCCATAAACATTAACGCTGATGTTGTTGAGCGATTCGAATAATTTTATGTCTTTGATTTTCACAGGAAACTCGATATCGTCGAAATTTAAAATTGTCGAATAATGTGGATATGAAGCGATGCGATTTGTGTTTCGTTCAACTGGATGTAAGGCTGATGTTATCGCCCATGCGAAGCAAGCCTGGTCTTCATTTTGAATATTAACGACCGCCATTTTTCTCTTGATCCATGCCGGTAGTTCGATATACGACGAAGCCCGAAGTGGATTGTATTTATTAACGTTCACTTCCAAATATCGGACTTCTAGGAGCGACCACCCACTATCTCGTTCCTGGAATTCTTCGCTCTTGCGCACTACAGTCGACACCATATTTCGGTAAATTTCTTCCATGTTGGTGGATTCGCAAACAGGAACATTTCTGGTGTTGAACGACTTCAAATCCAGCAGTAAATTATCGTCCTTATCGAATTTTGCATATAATCCAAACAATTCGAAATTAGTTTTAAATGACGTATGTTTCGCCAGTTCCATTCGCAGCAGATGAAGCACATTTTCCTTAACTTCATCCAAAAATTCTTCAATGGACTGGAAGTACTCGGAACTCTTCACCCGGTAGCTGATTATTCTGGTTTTGAACGCGCTGTTGATAGTTTCCACATTAACGTTTCCAGTTCCACAGCATAATTTATTTTTATGGGCTGCGCTTCGTAAATGCCCATTGAAAGATAAAATTGGTATATCCACGTCGCATACTTCGCAGCGTTTTGTTGCCCATCCTACTTTTGACTTTTTGGATGGACTGCCATTTTGTTCACCGGCTGCGCGCTTCCTCGAAATAGGACCGCTGCTGGTTGAGGGCTGCTCATGATCAGGTTCGACGCTGGTTGCGGGTTGTCCGTGTTCATTAGCCATATGCCGCTCCAGACCATTTACAACATACTCGCCGCAGTAAGCACACAATGCTGCCGTTGAATGGAATTTTTTCATGTGGTGATGTAGACTGTCCATTCTCGTAAACATGACCCCACACCGACCGCATTTTAAAGATGAGCCATTGCCGCCATGTTTCGTCTTCATATGCCGCGCTAAGTTGTCTCGACGGTTGAATCCTGCTGGGCACATTTCGCAGTTGAATAAGGCCATTTTTCCTAAATTGACAAAAAAAATATTGTTTTAGTTTTAAGTTGTTGCATACAAAAAATAGTAATAATAATTTCAAAATAGAAATTATTATTAAATGTTTCTTACTCACCAATATTGAAAAAATATAATAAAATTTTAAGAAATTAAACTTTGAAATAAAAAGCTAACTTTAAAAATTCGCAAAATACGATATGATGACACGAAGCACACTGTACTTTATGAAATCAGAAGACGTTATGGTTTTAAAACCATTTATCACGCGTATTTATATACTTTTTCGATTGATGACGTCATATAACTTTATACAGATACACACACACACACACACACACACACACACACACACACACACACACACACACACACACACACACACACACACACACACACACACACACACACACACACACACACACACACACACACACACAATGTATGCATTCCAAAGCGGCGACGATTTCATATGTAAAAATGTGCGGAATGTGCTGAGTAAGCTATTTTCAAGGTTAATCTTTTGCATTCTAAAAAATCTTTCTTGTAGATATTATTATAACTTTTAAAAATAAAATTATATTTTCAAATATTCATAAAACGCGGTTAAATTTGAGCGAAAAAAAAAATATTTTTACATTTTATTCACGGAATTCTCCTAGTCCATCCTGTAAATTCTAAAGATTGTAAAAGAAAATTGTTTAAACTAGAATTCTTGTAATCTGGAATCATTTCCACCGTTAGTTGGGTCGTGTAATATGAAATGTCGTTTTCCGACTACTTGACCTACTATGTAATTCAGATAGATATTAACACTTTTTAATTTTAAACTAGAATTCTTATAGTTTGGAATCATTTCCACCGTTAGTTGGGTTGTGTAATATGAAATGTCGTTTTCCGACCACTTCGTCTACTATGTAATTCGGATAAATATCGATACTTGAGCATTAGAGAAATGTTTGGAAGCAATTATTCTTTAATTTTAAATCGAGAAGAATGTTTTAAAATAACTTAAAAGAATAAAGTATATTAGATACTAGATAGTTTTAAGGTATCTTAAAGAAAGTTTCCAATAAATGTTATCAGCCAATAGTGCGAAATATTTATAATTTGCTTTTTAAAATTTGACTAAAAAACTTATAAATGCTAAAAAATTCAGCGAAAAAATAATTTAAATTTTATGTATGGATTTTTTCTGGTACAACCTGTACATTTTTAAAAAAATTATAATAATTTTACTTCTAATATCACTTTAAAAAGAAAAATTATATTTTAAAAAAGTTACTAATATGAAATTACGCCTTTAAAAACTTAAGAAAAACTATTAAAAAGAAAAATTTTCTACTGTTAATATTGTTTAAAACTATCTTATGAACAAAATGAAAATTATATTTTTCAAAGTTGCTGAACCAATTTAAAAACGAGATTAAAGAAAATTTTTTGTTTTAATATGTAAAATAGCTAATTAAATTTTTAGAAAAACACTAAACCTGTATTACGTTTATTGAATACCTAATACCAAATACATTACAATACTCTATATCAGCCCGAGTTATGAAAGAACATTAAGCGAGTATATTGTATATGATTACCATGCGTTAGGTGGCTATAAGTAGTACATTTTAAAATGTTAAAAACACGAAATTTTTCTTTTAGGATTCATAAAGCAATCTCAAAAAATTTCTAACGACTGTTAAAATTGATACTACTCAGCGCTACTCTATAAAAAAAATCTATAACGATCGTTATATATCGAACTATTGTTTTCGTTACAATCATATAACGAATATTATGAATTTGGTATTCAGTAACCCTTTTCGTTAGATTATACAAATTTGTTATAAAGAAGATACACATTCGACTACAACACACTGAAATAGAGTATATATATCTCATCTTTGTTTATTATTTATTCAACTTTGTTGAAATGTTTGGCTAACTTTTACAAAAATTTTATATTCGCACATGGTTACTGCGGTTGCTGCTATACAAAAAATTTATTTAAAAAATTACAGTTTGATTCGTTTATTTACTTTATAATAATACCATAGCTACATTAGTAATCTTTATACAAACGAAAAGTTGAAATTTTCGTTCAGAAGATCATCATAGCTATAACGAATATATTTCCGTTAGCGAATCGCATTTTGATATACTTTTCGTTACAGAACGAATTTTCGGTATATAACGTTCGTTATGCAGTTAGTGAATAAGCAAGTAAGAAAGAATTAAATGTGTTTTTCCGCTTACCTGTAGTTTTCAAATAAAACAAAAACAGTGAATGAAACAATCAAAAACCGCACACAAACCAAAAAAACGAAAAAACAAAAAAACTGTAGTTTTCAAATAACGCAAAATTCACACAATCAAAAACACACAAAAAAACTGGTTCTTAATTCACTAACTATTATACTTATAAAAAATTGGTTCTTAATTCACTATTATACTTAAAAACAAAAAATTGGTTCTTAATTCACTAAATAAAACTAATTAAATTGATTTAACTATTACAATTAAAACAAAAAACTGGTTTAAAATATCACAAATTTTTTTTGCTTTTTAAAAGTTTTCAGTTGTTTTAGTATCTAACAATACTATCGCTGGAAATAAATTTTCTAATATTAATAGAATTTTCAATTGTTGAAGAAGAAAATTTCCCTAGTTTTTACAATCAAATTTTCATTTGGTATAATACTCATATGTATAAATCACAAGTCGCCTATTTTGTATGTATGTATATAACATGCAGACGATATAATTATAAGGTAATGGAATTCGCTTAATATGCAGTTTTGTCATATGTTTTATAACTTTGTGTTCGTTAAAAGATATATAAAATATACATACATACCTAGTTCAGAAATTATTTTTTTATAAAATATAAAGTTTTGAAATTATTATGAAAAAAATTTACTTTTTCATTTTGGGAAATATTAACCACTAATCAATCTTGATTTAGAGATGAGTGTGAACAAAGAATCGATTTTTTGAATTTTTTATTAAACACCAAAACTGTTTAATCTGCTATAATCAATTAGATTGTAAAACATGGTTTAGAGACGGGTATCAACAAAGAATCGATTTTTTAAATTTTTTATTAAACACCAAAACTGCTTAATTTGCTATAATCAATTAGATTGTAAAACATGGTTTAGAGACGGGTATCAACAAAGAATCGATTTTTTAAATTTTTTATTAAACACCAAACTGTTTAATCTGCTATAATCAATTAGAAATGTAAAACATGGTTTAGAGGTGGGTATCAACAAAGAATCGATTTTTTAAATTTTTTATTAAACACCAAAACTGTTTAATCTGCTATAATCAATTAGAAATGTAAAACATGGTTTAGAGGTGGGTATCAACAAAGAATCGATTTTTTAAATTTTTATTAAACACCAAAACTGTTTAATCTGCTATAATCAATTAGATTGTAAAACATGGTTTAGAGACGGGTATCAACAAAGAATCGATTTTTTAAATTTTTTATTAAACACCAAAACTGCTTAATCTGCTATAATCAATTAGATTGTAAAACATGGTTTAGAGACGGGTATCAACAAAGAATCGATTTTTTAAATTTTTTATTAAACACCAAACTGTTTAATCTGCTATAATCAATTAGAAATGTAAAACATGGTTTAGAGGTGGGTATCAACAAAGAATCGATTTTTTAAATTTTTTATTAAACACCAAAACTGTTTAATCTGCTATAATCAATTAGAAATGTAAAACATGGTTTAGAGGTGGGTATCAACAAAGAATCGATTTTTTAAATTTTTATTAAACACCAAAACTGTTTAATCTGCTATAATCAATTAGATTGTAAAACATGGTTTAGAGACGGGTATCAACAAAGAATCGATTTTTTAAATTTTTTATTAAACACCAAAACTGTTTAATCTGCTATAATCAATTAGATTGTAAAACATGGTTTAGGGATGGGTATCAACAAAAAATCGAGGTAGTCATAACATCAACATACACTAGTCCTCAATGAGACCATCATTCCAGAGCAACTTGCGCCATGGAAAATGTCATATCCATATACAAATATTATCGTAATAACATTTAAACATTTTTATTGTAAAATATTTCTTTTAAATAAATTTATTAAAATAAGAAAAATTAAAAAAAATTAAAAATGTGTTTTATTTAATAAAAAAAATAAAAATTAAAAATTAAAAAAAATGTGTTTTTAGTTAGAGGAAACCTGTATAAACCTGTTTTTTCAGATAAAAATATGATAAAATTATGAATCAAGGTACAATGTTCGCGGTACTAGCTACGCCATCTTTTAACTATCAAAAAGGATTTTCAGCACCATCTATTGACAATTTTTCAAACTTACACACAGGAATCCAGACCAGCAACGCTATCAAAGGTGACTGCGTCATCTATTAGGGAATTTACAGGGCTCGAATGTGGCTGCGCCATCTATTAGGGAATTCTTAGGTTAGAAAATATTTGTTAGGTTACACCAAATTTCCTTAGGTTCTCTTAGGTTGGATCAAGTTCCACTAGGCTAGAAAAAAATTTTGCTCCACCCACCGCCGCAGGCTTCTAGAACCGCCTCGGTAGTTTTTACCACCTGCCGAGGTCGCTCAAAAAGTCGGATGGAGGGATGGAGGATCCCAAACCGCTATATTCCTACTACTAAGCACACAAGATATATAAGGTTTAAAAGAAAAAGAAAAAACAGCGCAAGACTTATTAAAAACAACCTAACAAGAATATCACAGACTTTGGATTTCTTCGCTCTGCGCCACGATTCCGTTCCCAAAATTCCGAAACGGCTTCGTCAACACCTAGGAACACATCCACGTAAGGACAACTGACGTTTGATTAGTGAGCTACATATACCGTTCTGTCAGATAACTGATTACTAGGTTACATGTGCCGTGTGGACAGACGTCGGGGTCGACTTACATTGGAGACCGGTACGTGGGCTAGGCCACGATCGTCCGGGTCGAGGCTACAGGAAACAGAACAACGCCACAGAGTATCACAGCAGGTTTGATCTATGTCCCCATCACTGCGACTGGGCGAAGCGGCCTGAGACACCCACAAAAGCATTCGTATGAGGGACGTCTACTTACTAAACGAGCTCGTTCAAACCGTTTAGGCAGACGCCGACTCATATGTGTGGCCGACAGGAGTGAGTGCGTCAAATGTCGCATTTCTACCCGTCGAAGAACAGGGACAAAAATTAACACATATAATATCACAGCACAATTATCACTGTTGTATCACATAGGTGCACTACCCAATAGGAGAAATAAAAACCAACGTAGAAATTATCACAGCACAATATATCATAGATAACAGAAAATGAAAATCACAGAAAACTATCACTTATTCGACTCACAACTCTGGCAATCACACCCAAACAAGCTACTAGGCTCCCTCAATGTTGAATTCCGGGAAAGATACTAACTTCTAAACTTTCGATGGCGTTTCTCTTATACGAGAAGATAAAACCTCGGTCAATCATACGACGTTCATCATCGTCGAAAAATTTACCAGTTGGGCTGCAGGCAATTACCGCCGAGTACGTTGTCTAGGACCGGACGTGGGGTTGGAATTGTACCCGTAACATATGCATTTATTATTATTCCTGTGTAAATACTGATGCAAATCATATTTCCGAATAGTTATAAATTTGTAAGAATATATTGCGCATATATACATTTTAAATTTAAATATTAACACTTTCAGTCCCACGGCTTCGGCATCCAAAAATAAACAAAACAACCGCAGAGGCCGACCGCGATCAATGATTAATTGATTAGTTGGTTACGCATTATGTGTGCGATGTTATCATCATACGGATGTGTACTCTACTCTCACAAACACCAACACACTACTCTCTTGGTTCCTATGTATAAAAAAAAAAAAAAAAAAAAAAAAATTTTAGTTTCGGAAAATATTTGTCAATGAGTGAAGTTCTTAATTGTTAATTAAAAGTTATATAAACTAATCCTAAATAAAATAAATTTAATACATCAATTAATTGTTGTGTAACTATCATTAATAAAATTCATTAACAAATAGTGTTTTTCAACAATATGTTATTTCACCGAAAGGTGAGTAACACAAACAGAATAATTATTTCAAAACTTGTATTTTCGAGTACTATCTTTAAAACATAATAACAGTTACTAAATTTAAATATATAAAACTATATATTTCCTTTTCACTAAAAGAAAAAATATTTAACCTATCTATCTCAAGAAAAATGGCTTCAAACCTTACAAATACTTTCATTAATTACCAATTAAACTCAGAATCTTTAACAAATAATACTATCAAACCACAAAATCCTCTCTCCAAAACATACGCAATCGCAACCAAAAACAAAAATCGCACTCCATCAACAAGAACCCAAACAATGGCTAGAGATTATATACACGTAAACAAGGATCAAGCTATTATCTTACAACCAATCGAAGGAATTGAACATGAACAGTACGCATTAGCACTTAGCGAAATTATTGCTCCAGAAAAAATATTATATTATTCAACTATTTCAAATAATCGCATATTAATATTCCTAAACTCCAAAGATGATGTTTTGCATTTAGTCAGAAATCATAAATCCATTCGAGTTCAAAACCATGACGTCCCATTAAGAAGCTACATAACCCCAGCCCACCGACTTTTAATATGGATATTTCCAATCATTCCTCATGAGCTAATTGTTGAAGAATTGAAAAAAATTGGCGCAAACCTACAATCCAATTTACAGTTCTTATCTGCTGGATTCAAAAATGAAAAACTAGCTCACATAAAAGGATTCAGAAGATATGGATTTATTGATGCAGATCATCCAACACTTCCTGACACAATAACAATAAACTACAATAATGAACTATATAGGGCATTCATCACAGTAGATGAAACCAAATGCACGTATTGTCAAAAATTCGGCCATACATACAACCAGTGTAAGCAATTAGAATCTCAACTTCAGACAAATGAAAATACATCCTCAGAACCACCCAAACACCATTCACCATCTCAATCACAACCACCTAGCACCCCAACTAATAGCCAAGTCACATCAAACACAACTAAACCTCTTGCAAACACAGCACAAACTTCAGAAAACAATACAACATCCCTAAGCTCCCAACCAGCAACCAGCAAAAATATCGCAGACAATGAAATCAAACAAAACGCATATATCTTCACACAAAACCAATGTAATCAAGACACTGTAGCACAATCGACATCCAACGCAACAAGAGACACACTGGAAAACAAAATAACAACCACAAATACATTAAATACAAACGAAACCAAATCCCAAATAATTACGAAACAAACTCAAAAAAGAGCACATACACATTCAAACAATACACAAGAATCGGACGAAAATATATCTGTGAACCTCGCTACTCAAGAAACAGAAACCAACATAAATACAGAAACATTAAAAACAAGGAAAAAAGCAAAATCATCTTTAGAAAAAGCTGATCGAAAAAGAACCCTTATCAATCAAATAACGGTCCTAGAAAAACCAATGAAAGAAGAACCTCACAAATACATTATCACTTTTGAAGAATTAAAACAAATAATCATGGAAACTCAAGGACGGAGGGACATTTCACCAATAATAAAAACATACACTGATGATCCTATGCATTTAATTGAAAACTTAAAATTGCTATATGAAATTCTAAAAGAACCTTCAGCAAAAGCTGGACTCACTAAACTAATAAATAAAATATATAGCGTGAGCAACACATCTACCGATTCCGAAGAAGAAACATACAAATAATGCACAACGACTATATAGTCCAGTGGAATGTAAATGGTTTCCACAAGAGATTGTCAGAAATACAATTAATCATCTCAGAATATAACCCGAAGATTATTTGCTTGCAGGAAACACATTTAAAGGAAGACCAAAACCTACACTTAAAACACTACACAATTTACAGACACGATCATACAGAGGGACTTATCGCTTCCGGAGGAGTTGCAATATGCGTGCAACAGCAACTTTACTCTCAACAAATCAATATAAACAGCCCGTTTCAAGTAACTGCAGTAAAAATCCAAATCACACATTCGCAGTCTATAACCGTATGCAATATCTATATCCCACCTAACCAACCGTTCACCACAAATAATATCCAAAATTTAATAGATCAGTTGCAAGAGCCATTCATATTTCTTGGGGACCTGAACACACACATTCAAGCCATTGGAAGCCAAAACACAAATCAAAGAGGAACAAACATAGAAAACATTCTTCTAAGTAATGATAACATAACTTTACTGAACAATGGAAGCCCCACATATCTATCGCCAGCCACTGGAAATTTCTCTTGTATCGATATCACCATATCTACGATAAATATAGCAACGAAACTGGAATGGGAAACACATTCTGACCTTGGATCAAGCGACCACTTCCCAATCATTATAAAATTTCAAGATCATAGAACAAATCACCACATACAACAGGATAAGATACTACAAATAAATAAAGCAGATTGGACCAAATACTATGAATTGACAAAAATTGAGATAAAACCTACAAAAAACATAGATACAAACCTAAACGTGTTATACGAAACTATCCATGGCGCATGTTCTAAATGTATTCCGGAAAAAATCACAACGAATAAACCAAAGCAAGTACCCTGGTGGACCAAAAAAATTCAACAGTTAATAACAGATAGAAAAAAACACCTCCGAAAATACAAGAAAACTAACTCACAAGAGGATTTTGAGAAATACAAAATGGCTAGGGCGAAAGTTCGAAGGGAAATATCAACACAAAAAAAAGAATCGTGGCAAACATTCCTGCAATCGATAAATTCCTCATCTACAGACCACGAGATCTGGAATAGTATTAAAAGATTATCCCACGGTACCAAATCCTCAACACCTCTTAACGCAATTAAAATCAGTAATTCCCTAATAACAAACCCAGAAAAAATATCAGAGGAATTAGCAAAATTTTACTCAGGAGTAACAAGCGACAGCAATTACTCTATAGAACATCTGAACTGTAAAGTGCAATTAAGGAATAGAACTCCGACTTTCAAACCAAATTCAGAGGAGCAATATAACGCTTCCTTTCTAGAAACGGAACTACATGCAGCCCTACAGAACATGAAAATTTCAGCACCGGGATTAGATAGGATCCATGTTCAAATGATAAGAAACTTGCATCCCACAGCAATAACTTTCTTATTGGTAGTTTACAACCAAATATGGAATTCGGGAAATATTCCCGAAAACTGGAAACTATCCCTAATAATCCCTATCCACAAGCAGGGTAAAGATAAATTAGATCCTGCCAGTTATCGGCCGATTGCTTTAACAAGCCACTTATGTAAAATCCTAGAGAAAATGATAGCTAGAAGATTACATTACGAATTAGAACGAAACAATCTGTTGTGTCCGGAACAATTCGGTTTCCGAAAAAATCGATCAACTCTTGACTGTTTAACCCTAATTGACACTGAAATTAAAGATGCTCTCGTTAGATGTCAAAACTTAGATGTGGTATTCATCGATCTAGAAAAGGCTTTTGACACAATTTGGAAAGAAAAAATCCTAATTACTTTGGAAAAATGGGGTTTCAGAGGAAATCTCCCAACTTTCATACAGAATTTTCTTACAAACCGCACCATGGCAGTAAAAGTAAACAATACAATTTCGACTATTTACAAACAAAATAACGGGACTCCACAAGGAGCGGTTTTATCACCAATTTTATTCAACATTGCTGTCAGCGACATAACAAAGCAAATTCCCTACCCAGTTTAAACAAAATTATTCGCGGATGACTTAGTAATATACATCAATACAAGAAATGAAACTTATGCTCAAACATACCTACAGAAAACTATCAACAAAATAAGCAACTGGTCCAAAGAAACGGGATTAAAAATATCTAAGACAAAAACAAAAAGTATGTCCTTCCATAAAAGGAATAAACACAACCTGCAGTTACAAATAGAAAATCATCCTATAGACACAACAACGCAACAGAAATTCTTAGGCATGCTATTTGATGAAAAGTTTACATGGAAACCTCACATAAATAAACTAAAATCCGATTGTATTAAAAAGATAGATATATTTAAAATATTATCCAATAAAACTTATGGCTCCGATAGAAAAACGCTGAGAAAAATCTATTACGCGCTTATAAGAAGTAAATTGGACTATGGATGTACAATATACAGTTCAGCTAAAAAACAAACTTTAAACACACTAAACCCGATACATAATACTTGTTTACGTCTTATAACTGGAGCATTCAGAACTTCGCCGATAATAAGCATCATCAACGAAGTAAACGATACAACTTTAAATGAGCGAAGAAACCAACTGGTACTAAAATACTGTTTGAGGAACTTAGAAAGAGAAATTCCAGGTCTCCCAAAGATTGCAGTATCCCCCCTCAAGCATCTATTCGAAAGAAAAAAAAGCATACCTATACCTCTTACGATGACTTTTGAAAAAATTACCTCTCAACTTTCTATCCCAGCGCTTTTCCAACTAGACTTATACACAAAACTTCCTGTAGAATATCCCCCACCGTGGAAGTCTAACAAAATTAAAATTAATTTTTCATTAAATAAAAAAAATAAAAGTGACCTAAACGCGACCGAATTAAAACAAACATACCTTGAAATTATAAATACAGAATTTAATAACTATAAGAAAGTGTATACCGATGGTTCTCGTAAACGTAACTCTTGTGCTTGTGCCATAGTAACAGATGAAATAACAATTATGCACCAGCTTAATCCTCTTAGTTCAAGCTTCACAGCAGAAGCTAGTGCTATTCTTGAATCCTTAAAGTACATTCAAGAACAAAATCATACATCAAACTATCTAATAGTATCCGATTCAATGAGCGTCTTAAAAGCAATCCACAACCACAACAACCAATTAGCAATAGTACAAAATATTCTTCGCACAGTTTACCAAATCATGGAACAAAACACGAAAATTGAATTCTTGTGGGTCCCAAGCCATCTGGGAATAAGCGGAAACGAACAAGCGGACATAGCAGCAAATGTCGCTCACAACTTAGGGTCACCAATAAACAAAATTAACTCACATGACATACTCCAAAAATCAAAGCAACAATTTTCCAAACTAAGAATTCAGATTTGGTCTGAAACTCCGCTAACCAACAAACTAAGAAGTATAAAAGAAAATATCGATGAATGGGAAACTTCTTACCACCCAAATCGAAAATTCGAGATAGCACTCACCCGTCTCCGAATTGGACACACACATCTCACTCACCACTTCCTCATGAAAAAAGAAAATCGACCTACCTGTCACATGTGTCAGCAGCCACTTACTGTAAAACACATTCTAATCGAATGTCCGCAATATTCTCAAGCCAGAATTTACAGCAATCTACCTAGAACAGCTCCAGAAATCCTCGGCAACAACCCAGAAAATATAGAAAAGCTACTAAAATTCATTACATGCTCTAAACTAATAGACAAAATCTGATGTCTCAACTCACCTTATTTATATAAGCCCTACCATACATGTTAATATAAGAATACTATGTAAGATTTTTATTTCATACTGCGTATATGACTTTACTGTTAAAAACGCAGTATAATAGTAAAAAAAAAAAAAAAAAAAAAAAAAAAAATTTTAAGATAAACAAAAAATACATAAAAAATATAATTTATATTATTATTTATTTTCTGACAGCATAAATGCATGGTATAAGTTTATATTTTCATTCTTGTATTGAACGTAAAACAATGATAATATTGTTATTAGTATTGTTGTATTTCATCGTTACATTTTTGATTTTAGGTAATTATTATTTTATTGCATTTTTTTTAATTTTAGATTCTTAAAATTATTATTTTATAATTTCTCGTTTAGAATGGAAAACGAAATATTTTACACTGATAATTACACATCAAATACACTGATAATTTTTTCCGACGTTCCCAGTATTACGGGATAGGTTTTTTTAATAATGTTTGCACGCCATTGTCTTACTTAATACTACTTTTATTGACTCGTCATCATATACTTATATATACATTATAGGTAATTAACACGCAGTAACTTCCACGTATCATACGCATCATACACATCATACATCATAGATCAATCGATCTATCGCCACGCAATTCGCTAATACACACACACACACACACACACACACACACACACAGACATAATACATAATGCTAACGTATTACAATATTTGCAATAATAACTGAAATACATAACACCCAGTAACTTCGAAAGTAATGAAGGGAGCGACGCTGATGGAGGGAAAAGTATCGATTATTTCACGGAAGAAGAAGACTTTCTTCCACTACCAACAAGAAGTTCCTCCCTATTTCGTATATCAAGCAGCAATGACGAAGAAGAAAGCGAGGAAGATTCAGTCAACTGGTCCAACATTGATACACCAAGAATGCAAGAAATTTTCGAAAGTGCAACGGGATCTCATGTTAACAGTAGTGAATGTGGTCAAGTTGAAAACGTTGTAAATTGTTTTTTTAGGAGACGATCTTCTAGATTTCATCGTTGTGGAAACGAATACATATCATGCACAAAAACAAAAAGGATGTGGAAAATGGCGTGACGTTATAATATGTGAACTGAAACAATTTTTTAGATTAATAATAATTATGGGATTAGTTGGGAAGGCAAGAATTCGTGACTACTGGTCTACTAACCCCATCGTTGAAACACCAGTTTTTTCTAAAACTATGAGTCGCAACAGATTTACAGACATCCACTATTTACATTTTTCTGATAACGAAAAAATGCCTCCAAATGCTAACAAATTGTATAAAGTGCAAATATCTCCTCGATTATTTTTCAAAAAAATTTGAAGAGAATTTTGCTCCAGGACAAAATATACCCATCGATGAAGGCATGATACCATGGCAAGGAAGACTAAATTTCAAAGTTTATAATCCAAGTAAAATAACCAAATATGGTTTACTTATTACAATGGCATCTGATTATATTACCGGTTATATAACTTTCAAATTGTATTCTGGTAGAGGAGACAAAATAGAAAAAACTGTAATGGACTTATTAAAGAATTATTTAAACAAGTGGCATCACATATATATGAATAATTTTTACAATAGTGTAGATTTAGCAAGAAAACTACACTGCGTTACAAAAAAAATCAAAAATTAAGTACCCACTTTAATTTTGCCTGTGTATTCATTCATACACATCCCTCAATAAGAATATATGCGTACTTTTTTTCTATCACGTACTGTTTTTTAGGTACGATAATTAACATATATAACTATTAGCAAAAAAATTAAAAAGTAACGCTTCAGTATACACATTATTTTAGTTAGTAATGAAAAATTATTATAATTTATTTAAACTATAATTCGAGTAAAACCAACAACAAAACTTATCATTAAAATATTTGCACACATTAAAATATAAAATATATAGTGAAAAGTACATATTGTACACATAAATATGAAAAATATTTAACTTTTTCTTGTCGCTTTAAACGCCAACAGTAATCTCCTAACATAGCTGCATCCTAACGACCTTGAAACCGTTCTTCAAGCCATTTATATCCTGATGAAATCGCTCCCCTAGTTCACCACTTGCAGCTCTAAGATTTGAAGTAAGAAAAGAGAAATAGGAATAAATTTTCAATGGCATCCGGCAACCCATCTTGTTGTATGCATTTAACAAATTGTTCACAAAGGCTGCCTGTATACAATCAGTAATACTGTCAGTATTTAGAAATACTGACATTATTACTGATCATTTATTGCAAATACTGAAGTATTCGTATATATAATTTATACAATAAAAATAATGATTCACTATTTTTGTCAGTAAATACTGACAGTATTACTGATCGTGTACAGGCAGCCTAAGAGTTCTGTATTTTCGGCTCTGTGATTACTTATCCATGTGACCAATACAAACGATTTTTCTTTCTCTCAATCGAAGCAGTAGTGTACTAATATGGACGCAATAAGGATAGTTCAAGAAAAGTTGTCAGTGTGTACCTCAAAAACAAGACGTGATAGAAACAAAAGACAAACACTGCCAATATACTCTAACTAACAGAAAACTATAAGAGCAATCAATTTTCCGGGTACCGAAATCGTGTCACGCAGTGTTATTTTTACATAAAATTAGGGTATGTGGCACAATTAGGATACATCGAGGTTTACCAGAATTTTTTAAAAAAGCTAAATTAAAAATAATGGAAACTAAGTTTGCTCGTCAAGGGGAGATACATATTGTTGGAACTATATAAAACCAATAAAAGTAAGGTCATTAGAATGATAACAACCATTCATAATGCAGATATGTGTGATACCGGGAAAAAGGATAAAAAAGGTACTGCAATATTGACGCCAAAATGCATTATTGACTGCAACCAGTTTATGAAAGGAGTAGATCGTGCGGATCACTATTTGAGTTATTACCCTATTTATAGAAAAACAACAAAATGGACAAAGAAAGTTTCTCTCTATTTGATAAATTGTGCCATATTTAACGCGTTTCGTGTGTATCAACATTTCAATACTGATTCCAATCGGAAATTAAATTATCATGACTTTTTACTTCAGCTGGCAAGTGCGTGGGTTAAAACTAATGATAGTGTTCCTACTACATCTGTTGTTCATTTAGACTCAGCTGAAAGGGTAGCCGAAGAAATAAAACATCAAATAATTAAAATATCAATAATAAAAAAGGGTGTACGTCATGCATGCTATGAGAATAATAAAATTATAAAACTTACATATTTTATGTGTAAGGCTTGCCAAGTATCATCCCAGCAAGCAATAGGACGTCTTAAAACTCTAAAAGAAGTCTTTTTTAAGACCTCCTCACGAATTATGAATATCATTTTTAAGAACTCTTGATTTAAAATTCTTTAAGGATTCTTTTTTCTAACTTCGTAAGAACTCTTAATTAAGAGCTCTTTTAAGAAATCTTTTTTCCGAACTATAAACGAATTAGATTTAACGCATGCGTTTAAAAATCAATACCGTAGACAGGGATGAATAGGGACAAATTCAGACTTCACACCGTATTTTTTTGTATTTTATGAGTACTTAATCTTTAATATATTAAAAATTTACGCGAGGATGGTCACTTTATCACAGTATCCAAAAAATTTTAAAAATATCGGTGGTCTTTGAAAAAATAACAAAAATCGTATAATTTCTTCTCCATGAAAAATTGGGATCAAAATAGACGATAAAAGGGTGAATGGGGATAACCCGTAGGGTCGACCAAAATTGAAATTCTAATATAAAATAATTTCGAATTTTTTGTATTTATCCATTCAAAAAAGAAATAATACTTGATGATTTTCTGTAGAAACAAACGTAGAATCTAAAATAAAGTTTATAAAGTATCGAAATGTTATGCTGAATGTGTTTATAAAAATATCGAATGACTTGATAACCTTGAAACTACTCTCTTCTATGTTCCAATACATGCTTCATCCGTCCCTAATCACCCCACATACTTTCCATCCCTTTATACTTTTATATAATGTCCCTATTAACCTATATACTGTCCCTATTCACACCTTTTCCGTCCCTATTAACTTCCAACTTAGCCCAAATCTCAAGTCCTCATTATTTCCTCTTAAAAAAATAAAAACAACTAAAATTCTGCAGTACTCTTTTTTGAGATTAGTTCCAAAATAATTAAATTTTCGATTAAACAGCAATTTATTCATAAGAGCACCGAAATAAATAATTTTTAAATAAAGTTTTAAGGAACAAAAAATAGTACTGTTTGAAGCAATCTAAACTCAATTTTTAATATTTTTTATTCAACTTCAAGCTTAGTCAGTATTGCTACCCGAAAGAATAATGATTATACTATAATTTAAGTAAGATATATGTTCGCATTTACATTTAGTATTTTTAAATTAAGTTCATGAATAACATTTTTCGTTTCGTCCCTATTCACCCACCTGTCCCGATTCATTCCAATCCACGGTATTTTGATTATTTATAAAGTATAACGACATAACCTAGAATTTAATACAGTTGATGTTTTTATAAAATTGAAAATGTGCTGGACGCGCTGTATTGAAATTTGTTATGTGCATCAGTTTATAAAATATAAATAGATAAGGTATGTATTGAATAGGTTTAAGGAATAAATTTGTGATCATTTTTTATAAATTGAAAATATTTTTAACTAGGATATTATGTCTTCGAGAAAAAGATTTTGTGAATTATCAAGAAGCTAGAAGAACCGGCGTCTAGAAAGACATTGTGAAGAAAAAATTTTAAAACCCCTTCGCGTTTATTTAAAAGAATTAAGTGACAGTGTTAGTGCTTCAGATATAGACGATAATTCAATAATTAATGAATGTAATTCAAAAAGTTATAATAATTCAATAAGTAATACAACTTAAATCGCCTTCCTAGTACGAAAGTGGGATATCTGGGAAATGTTCGTTTTGAAATAATTGCAATTAAAAATTGCTAATACATTAGTTCAAGTACTTAGTGATGTTGAGATATTAATACCCTTCAAAAATTATAAACCGTGCAAGCTTATAAAATATACTATTCGCTAGGTTACTGAACTATCTATTATTTGGTACAAAAAGGGGAAATTTCCAAATTTCGAAATATACCACTTTCATTCTAGGAAGGCCAAATGTTAAAATATTTGTATTTATCTAAATAAAGAATTAATATTAAATTTCTATAAGTTTAATTTTTGATAATAAAAATTTCTTTCTAAGAATCCTATAATCTTTATTTAAGAATCTTAAATAAGAAGTATTAAAGAAGTCTTTTTTCTGAATTCATGAAAGTTCTTGAAGAAGTCTAAATTATGAGCTTTTTAAGAACTTTTTCTTTTTTGAAGTCGGAAAAAGGAGATCTTTCGGAATTCTTAACGATGTTGTAAACTAATCTTGTAGCGGCACATTCGACGTCCCCAGAACGTCTTTGAGACTTCAGTTGGAAAAAAATTAAGACGTCCAAATCGTTAATAAGAGCTCTTTAAAAACTTGTAGACATCATATTGCTGGCTGGAATTACATCTAGGTGATTGCTTCAATAATTACCATACAAAGAAAAAATATTAAATTTGGAAATAATTTTTTCATTTATTTTTTTATTTTTTTCTAATTTTATAACTGCAATAAAAATAATAATAATAAACTAATAATAATAAATGTATTTTTATTTATTTATTTTTACCAGTTTGTTATCTAAACTTTATACAGTCAGTCACAGTGAAAATCGTACATTAAGATTTTAAAAAAAAAATCTTACTATAGTTTTTTTTTAGCAATATTTGTTTATAAAATATTTATAAAATATTTGGTACTTATATATACTTAAAAATAACTAAAATAATATTTACCTAAAACTTATTGTTTATAGTTAAATTTAATTTAACATGTTTAAACATGTAAAACTATGTCACACTCAAAATCATACAATAAGATTTCATTAGAGAAAAACACAATTAAATTTATTATTTAACACTTCTTTTTGTTTAAAATTTATATGTTGGTTATTATTGATATTGTGTCTGTTGAATCATTTACATTTTACTACCCTTCAGTTTTACGCAATATTTTATCTATAAAAATGAGACAAACAACAAGAGCCGAACGCGAACTTGCAATTTATCATTTTAAAAACGGAAAATCGTACATAGAAATTGCCAATATTTTAAATAGAAGTCATTCGACGATTCAGTGTATTATAAAAAGATATAAGAAATATAACTGAGTTCGAAATAAAGTAAAAATTAGCCCTAAGAAAAAATTGACGGTACGGGATGAGAAATGGATTTTACGAAAAATTAAAAGTAATTGTTCAATAAGTGCACCAAAATTGGCCGCAGACATTAAAGAATATCTAGGAAAAGATGTTCATCCTGAAACTGTTAGAAGAGTCTTGAGAAAGAATAATTATCATGGACATATAGCCCGTAAAAAACCGTACATAAATGAAATAAATAGGAGGAAACGTTTAGCATTTGCAAAAGAATGTATAAATAAAGATTTTGACTTCTGGAAACATGTTATTTTTACCGATGAAAGCAAATTCAATATATTTGGATCAGATGGGCGAAATAAAATATGGCGGAAACCAAACCAGGAATATAAAATTCAAAATTTACGTCCAACAGTTAAGCACGGTGGTGGATCACAAATGCTATGGGGATGCATGTCGGCAGCTGCGGTTGGTAATTTGGAATTTATTGATGAAAAAAATATGAATAGATGGTCTTATATAAATATATTAAAAAGAAATTTGAAACCCAGTGCAGAAAAACTTGGAATTCTAGAGACATTTATTCTTTATGTGGACAATGACCCAAAACACAATGCTTACGTTTCAAAACAATGGGTCTTGTATAATTGTCCAAAAACATTAAAAATCCCTCCTCAGTCACCCGATATAAATGTTATCGAGAATTTATGGGATGAATTAGAAGTTCGAATTAGAAAACGGGAAATTACGAGCAAAAAAACTTTAAAGAAAGTACTGGAGGAAGAATGGAATAAAATACCGCCATCGTTTGCAAAAAAATTAGTTGAATCAATACCACGACGCTTGCAAGCGATAATAGAATCTGTTGGTTCCAGTTCGAATGTTCCAAGAAATATTAGGTAGTTGTTCAAAGTTCACTTTTATTCGAAGGACCAGGGTAAGGACACCCAAACGCGTTGAAATAAAACACAAACGTCAAAATGCTGGTTCAATGTATTTTACTATTAATAATTATTAAGTCTTCAATTGATACACTGTACATAATATGTTGATACTTACAGAATTATGATGAAATACAATATATGTTGTGTTCAACTGACTGGAGTTACAACGAGTCGTGTTGCCTACAGAGTACTATGCTGTACTGCCCAAGAGCACCGGTTGCTCTGTACTCATGTATACGAGAGTGGACCGCCGTTTTGGCTGTTTACAAATATGATGCATTAAGTGGGAGAATATGAATTTAAGGCAATGTTACCAACTGTAAATAAGTAAATTAACCAAATTAAAGTATTGTACGCAACAGAATCTAAGGGATATCCCACAAAATATTAAACACTGTGCTTTCTTTTTAAAAATTAGTATAAGTGTAATTTTTTTTAGTGTATGATTTTGAATGTGACTTTCATTTTGTGTCTTTTTTAATATTATCAATAATTTAAATTCTAATAATAGATTTGAGCGTTACTTTATGGTATTCCATATTCGTAAATAATAAACAAATATTTTACGAATTTAAATTCTATTACAGATATTTTTTATTGTTACTTTATAAAAATATAGACAATCATAATTCACGAAAAATTTTCAGTTGTTTTTTTTCTTTAATATGATTTTCTTTGTTTCTTTTTTTTAAGTATTTTTATTTTAATAGATGGTGTACGATTTTCACTGTGACTGACTGTATAATAAATTGATTTGAATGTCAGTGTATATGTAGTATATACGTATGTTTACAGTTTTACACATAAATGTTGAAGTGTGTTGAATCTTTTCTGTGGTTGAATCATTTTATTTTATGTATTTGTTTATATAAAGTTTTTTTATTTAAAAATATTACTGGCTTCCGGGGAAGTTTACTGTAAAAGTGCTTGGGCCTCATAGTGTTAACATGTATTATAATATGTTAATGATTTAGCCAATGTTAGTGAGACAAAAATGAAACAGTTTGCTGATGATACGGGATTACTTATCACTGCCGATAACTTTGAGCTGGCCAAACTCAACCTACAATCAAAGATGCAAATAATACAAAAACGGTCTGCAACTGAACGTTCCCAAAACTTATTGCATTTAATTGATTTGGTAGCTTCAGTCAAAATTTTATCCAACTACTCAATAGTAATGTTTAAACTGTACATAGCGCAAAATTTCTTGAAGTGTATATCGACAGTCGACTAGGCTGGAAAACACACATCAACTACCTGAGAAGTAAAATTGGTAAATGTGTATATTTGTTGAGACAACTACGTAATTTAACAGATCCTAACACAGCCTTAAACGCCTATCGCGCATTGGTTGGATCATTACTTCGATATGGTATCATAGTTTGGGGCAACTCTGTCGATAGTGAAATATTATTTAAACTCCAAAAGTCGTGCATAAGTGCTCTATTTGGTCTTAAGTTTTCCGACTCATCTAAAGAATATATTAAACATCATCAAATACTTACTTTATATTCCTCTACACTAGCGGTAATAATTAAAAGATCAAAAAAAATTCCAAATTTTTAGCGATTTTTCGAATGGCTGTATCTTCGTGAAAAATGGTCGTATCGGAGTCGTAAGTAAATTTAAAGCGGGAAGTTTCTAGTTTCCAGATCTTGCGATAAAAAAATTTTCAAAGCAACGTGTATCGCTCAATCCTAATAACTACACTGAAAAAAAAATTTCCGAAATTTTTTCGGTTTCTTTTTTTGGTCCACGGACTTGGAAAAAAATTTTCCGACTTAACCACCATATGGACCGGATAACTTGTTCATCCAGCTTTAATTTGCTTTTTTTAGACCTTTATACGACTACTTCTCGCTGAGATATCGAACTTTGAATGGAAAAAGATCGTTTCGCCTTTGACCATCGATATCTCAGCAACCAATGATCACACAGAAAATTGAAGGTATGTTTCGAAAACTCGAATAAATTCTCTACAAGGATTAGCCATTGTTTTTTCAGAAAAAATTTTTTTGCATACTCTACATGAATTTGAAAAATCAAGAAAAAAAAGCTTTTGGGGGCTTTTTGGAAAATCAAGCGCTGAATTAAAAATTTCGAGAAAACCACTAATGTTAAAATTTTTCTCAGCTTTTTTCACATTTTTATCAACAACAGTATTTAAATTTATAAAAAAAGATAAATTTCTTAAAAAATTTTCAAAAAAAACTTGAAATAGAGCCCGACATCTATACTCCAAAGTCTAAATTACTAACATTTGTGTTACAGAGAATGATACTAAATAAGGTTCTTTTCTTGGATGTAATAGAAATGTTAACCGACTAAAACACTGTCGGTTGAAGTAGCCTCAAATACATATGCATATTTTTACCGTCTAATTGCTAAATTAAAGAAAAATTCAAAAAATAAACTTGAGTAAAAAATTTTTTTTCTTCATTTATATTTTTAATTGATGCGTTAGATCAGTTTTATCGAAAAATTAAGATGTAGTCTCATTTAAAAATCTATAAGTTTGTATCGTAACTCGAAAACCATAAGAGCTGTAAAGCTCCTGGCTATAGAAATCGGTTGCCCCCGTTGATATCTACAACTTTTATTTGAAGAATTTTTCGATTAAATCAACGGTTTGGCTGTAATCAAAATGGCAACTCTCGAAAAACATTCCCTCTATATAAAGCTATTTTTTTTGTGCAGCAGTTTCTTTATAAGATTTAAAAACGCGCGTTATATTTAAAAATTATAAAAGACGTGCCTGTAAAATAACAAATTATAAAGATGTCACGTTCACGGCTTTTATTCGACGACTAGCTCATAACTGACAACATTCAGTAACATAGATTGATCTATGACATTCTGCGATCATAATACTGAGGAAGAAATATCGAGAGGCAGCTCTGTCCGGATTCATCCCAACTGATGGTACTCTTAATCAGCCAGTCTTACCATACCACACTTTGTGTTAACACCTTGACGGTTATTGATGTTATAAGCCATCCAATCAAACCTTACTAACTTACATACCATGTCGTAGGATGTCATTGATTCCATATAAAGTGTATTAGTTGTCAAAATAGTGTATCAGCTGGGCATTTTGTCAGTATAGGTTATGACCGTCATGATGTTAAAAAAGTAACAGTTTGTTGGAAATATTCCTGTCACCTGACAGTATGATCCATTAACTTTTAAGTTTTTTAACACAAGGTATGGTCTGGCAAAGTCTTACGATCAAAGCATTGAACAACAAACCAATCATATGTTAACTGCTTATGTGACGTCAGTAATAGACCTAGTATATACGTAATACTATTTTTGTTCATAACAATTCTGTTATAACAATTCGTAGTTCTTATTATTTTTATCAGCTTCTAAATATTATTTATTTAGATATTATGCATATGTACTTATGATATTAGTTACTCGAAATCTTGGTATGTAAATGCTAAAAATTATTTGGGTACTAAGAAAATAATTTAAGAAATACTAGTAACACATAATGAAGAATACATAATATACATGTATTATATGAAATGACGGGTGAAGTGTTTGTGGTGGGTCCACATTTAAATATATATATATATGTATTTATGTAAGTGTGGTTGTAAAAACTTTTTTCATTTCCGGTAGATAAAAATAATTTGTCAAGATTTGTTATTGTACTATTTTCCAAGAACTTACTTTTTACTATAAACTGATATACCCTGAAGCTCATCAGAACATTTCGGATCCACATTTTATACAACGAATAGAGAACATAGGAAAAAGTAGTGCATTGAATAATGTTAGGTATTCATTTTATTACTACAGTATAATGATAACACATATGTACCTGCTTAGTTGTTTTTATTATTTTATTTGAGGATAAGCTATAGTTGTTCTCTGTTCGTTATATTAACTGCATCCGAAATGTTTTGCTGAGCCGCGGCCTGTACATGCGGCCTCATCGAATAATCAGTTTATTCAAATATAAAATCAAAGTAATAAAGTTTATTTCTTTTTTAACAACTCAATTAGCAAAAAAGAGCTGGACCATTTAAAACAAAAGCTTTTTTGTTGTCAATGTAATGTATTATGTAATGTTGAATTACAGTACCTAAGTATTGTATTAGCAAATGCCATTTTTCGTTATTTTTATTTTGTTGTGTTTTGTTATACAGGATATTTCCTCAAATTTTAGTTCAAAATTAACAACAAAAAATTAAAAAGGTTTTTTTTCCTTGGCTGTCCAAACGTTCTAATTTGGTATAAATTCAATTCCATTCCTTCTTTTTTTGCCATTTGAAAAACCAGGTTTTTAAAAATTCAGGTAAAATAAAAAGGTTTAAAATTTCTGAAAAAATAATTTAATGAATCTGTTTATCTAATTATTCTATATAATCTTCAAACAATATTTTTAAGAAGGGTCTTTACACTAACACATTCATAAATTCATATACATATGTGCGGACCCATAAGGCAAACATCATCCGAAATGACTATTAAATAAAAGGGTATCCCCGAATAAGAATGGCCGGTTGGCCCCCAGACGAGATTTTCGATGGCACTTTGGCTACTGTAAGGGCAGCTGATAAGATGTCTTTCGTGCAAGTTTTAGCCTCATATCTTGGGCAGTTTAGAAGTTATTCGTGATAATGTTACGGCTAATATGCGAAAACTTGCATTACGCGTACTAGCCAGCTAAATCGCGAATCAGTCAAAAACACCGGATAATCTATGCATGTATTTCAAACGTTTTCGGCAATCATCTGGTTTCTACGCGATTTATCCGATGGGTTCCTGTTATAACCAACGACCATTGGTTATTACACTATTTTTGTAACTTTTAGTTAATAAATTTGTTGGAAGTGTTGTAAACTCAAAATATATTTTAAATATGTAATATTAAAATATATATTTATTTATTGTCGCAGATATATACGAAATAATATTACAACAATATTGTATATGACAGAGCACAAAAGAAATAAATGATTACAAAAAAAATTATCTTCACGAATTTATCAACATAAAAATGATATAAAAATGGAAAAGGGCAATACTGGACTGTCAGATCATGTAATTAAATTTAATCGTAGGTTTGATTTTACTAACATTAAGATTAAGGACAAAGAAAAAAACTACAATAAACGGATAATTAGTGAAAACTTTTTTATTAATTTAAGTAAAACCAATAACTGTAATAAACAATTAGAAAGTGAAGCACTTAATGATGCGTATATAGTAACGATCTCTTCATATCGACAAAAGCATATTAAATAAACTACTTATATCAGCATTTCCTGAGACGTGATGTTTATATAAATCAGCACTTTTGTGGACATTAATTGTTACTTTGTTAAACTAAAAATGCAATATTATATTTCAACTGATAAAGCACAAAAATGTAATTCGATACCAAATACGTGCCAATTCAGTCACGTAGATATTTCTTTAAATTCTAAATTTTGTAAATAATAAAAACTTTTGTAAATCAACGCACAGCTGACCTAATCAGAAATCTATTATAAAAAGGAGACCGTTTTGCGTTGACAACACATTTTGATAGTCCAAGCTTTGTAGTTAACAACTCAAACAAAATCTTTTTAAAAAGGCCTGTGTCTTAGTGGATAACGTATCTGGCGCAGTCGGTAGGACAAAATTAATTGTTGAAAAAACCAATTGTTAAAAGTAGTGAAATTGTGGTTCCTAAATACGACGGTTCATCGTACTTCGGTCCAGATTCGACGGCTTATCGAATCGAGTGGTTTCCTCGCAACAACTGGCGAACAACAATTCAAGATCACAGCATCATCCTGCTGGAGAGTTTCAACTCCTTGGATCATCAAAAGAATCCTATGAGAAGTCTCATCTGGTGCATGTAAGTCAAAATAATTTATAGTTATTGCTTGTTATTTACATGCCTAATCCTATCAAAACAAAACTACAATCCCTGAGACCCAGACCCTATCAAAGTGTCACTAATATCGTTAACGCCGCTGAAAACGGAAACGATATTGATTTCTCTAGCACTAACTCGTTACCGCTGCAGAATACAGAAAACGAGGCTAGCTTAGATTTAGTTAATTTTAGTAACTCTGATAAAGAAATAAACACCGAAAAAATGACTACCCCAACAGATGTTTTTAACGCTTTACGCATCCCTGATGTAATCAAGGATCTACCCAATTTTGATGGCAATCAAAGATTACTATATAATTTTATTGATAACGTTGAGGAAATATTGTCACTTATCTCAAACATTGACGGTACACCTTACGGAAGAATTATTTTACGCGCTATCCGAAACAAAATCATTGGACAAGCCAATGAAATTCTTAATATGTACGGAACTCCTATCGAGTGGAGTCAAATAAAAAATAATTTAATTATGCACTATTCAGACAAACGTAATGAAACAAGTTTAATCATAGATTTACGCAATTTAAAGGAAACTAGTACAGTTGAAACATTTTACTCGTCCGTAATTGAAATATTTTCAACAATATCTAACCACGTAAAAATACACGAAAATATTATCGAGGTAGAGAAATCAAAAATACAACTGTACTCGGAAATGTGCCTAAACGTATTCCTATCCGGGCTTAAAGAGCCCTTAGGATCAACCATAAGAGCAATAAAACCTTCACTGAACGAGGCATTTAGCTTTTGTATCAAAGAACAAAACATTTATTACACTAAATCACACATTACACAAACAACTAACATACCGCGACCAAAACAATTAATACCAAACAAACCAATAACTAGTTACAGACCAAACACCACTCAAAATTATAATCACTCACATAGACAACAAAACTTTAATAATCAACAAAAGCCACATTTCTCGCCGCAACAAACACAACCTCACAGAAATCCATAATTCAGACCTCAACCAATGGATATTGGATCAAACCAAATCAGTATCCGGACTAATTTGAATAATCACCCACATAAACCAGTAGGTAATAATTTCTTTAGACAAACAGGCCCCGCAAATTTCTCTAGTAAAGAGCTTCACAACCACGAAGAAGAAACTTTTCAAAACCTAGACGAATATCAATACGAAATTCAGACTGAAACAGAAGAAAATGACGATAACCCATACGAACTAGATGAGTCAAATTTTCGGTTAGACTTGACCAACAATACGGATACATAGACCAAAACACACACGGTTCTGTCCTCCCTTATATCCACATTTCATCCCCTTTTGGCCGACCTCTGAAATTTCTCATAGATACCGGAGCATCCCACTCGTTTATTAACCCCGAGTTTGTAAATACTTACGACACCAACTCTATTGAACCTGTAAAAATTAAGGCAATACTTAACACATATTCCCTTGATAAAGAAATAGAACTCTCAATTTTCATCGAATTTAACCAACCAAATGATAAACTTAAATTTTTAGTTTTCAAATTTCACAAGTATTTCGATGGTCTATTAGGTCTGGACTCATTAAAAAAAATTCATGCTAAAATAGACGTAGTAAATAGAAAACTTATAAGTCAAAATTCAGTAAATAGACTTCTTTTTAAACCGAATTTTATGTCTGACAAATTCGAAATTAATAAAAATGGGGAAAAATTAGTTAGAATCCCAGTAGACATACAGAACAGTGACATAATTATTAAAAATACATACATTGAAGACAACTTCTTAATTCCTGAAGGCATTTACAAAGCAATAGATTGGTATGCAATCGTCCAAGCAATTAATTTAACCCCAAAAACAGAAACGCTTTTTGTTGAACAACCCCTTAAAGTGGAACTGCTTAACCATGAAATAATTGAATTTAATAATAACCAAATAAACTACCTAATGACAGACGATCATAATAATCAGTCAATAGAAAATTTAATTCGAATTAACCATTTAAATAATGAGGAAACAAAAGAGATAGTTAAACTCTGCAAACAATATGACGATATATTTTATAGAGAAGGACAAAAGTTAACTTTTACTAATGTTATAAAACATAAAATAATTACAAAAGATGAAATCCCCGTTCACACTAAATCATACCGTTACCCCTTTATTCACAAAAAAGAAGTACAAAGTCAAATTAATAAAATGTTAGAACAAGGTATCATCCGTCCGTCATATTCTCCCTGGAGTTCACCCATTTGGATCGTCCCTAAGAAAAAGGACGCCTCCGGCAAACAGAAGTGGAGATTAGTCGTTAATTATCGTAAACTTAACGAAAAAACCATAGATGACCGATATCCGTTGCCTAATATTAGTGATATTCTTGATAAATTAGGAAAATCAATGTATTTCACAACTCTTGAATTAGCAAGCGGTTTTCACCAAATAGAAGTAGACCCTAAAGACATTCAGAAAACAGCATTCACAGTAGAGAACGGACATTTCGAATATGTTCGTATGCCATTTGGTTTGAAGAACGCCCCTTCAACATTCCAAAGAGTAATGGATAATGTACTCAAAGATCTTCAAAATTCAATATGCTTAGTCTACATGGACGATATTATAGTATTTTCAACCTCGCTACAGGAACACATTGAAAACCTTCGAAAAGTTTTCGATAAACTAAGGCAAGCAAATTTAAAGGTTCAGTTAGACAAATCAGAATTTTTACACAAAAAAATCGCATTCTTAGGTCATATAGTAACAGACAAAGGTGTCAAACCAAATCCCGATAAAATAAAAACCCTTTTAGAATACCCGATACCAAAAACACAAAAAGAAATCAAAGCCTTCTTAGGACTTTTGGGTTATTACCGAAAATTCATAAAAGATTTTGCAAAATTGACTAAACCAATGACCGAATGTTTAAGGAAAGGAAAAGAAGTCAAACTTACTCCAAAATACATAGAAACCTTTGAAACATGCAAAAAACTACTTACCAACGATCCAATTTTAACATACCCTGACTTTTCAAAGCCCTTTTTGCTAACTACCGATGCTAGAAATTATGCGATTGGTGCGGTCCTGTCACAAGGTCCAATAGGATCCGACAAACCCATCTGTTATGCTTCACGAACATTGACAACCAGTGAACAAAATTATTCAACAATAGAAAAAGAATTACTCGCCATAGTTTGGGCAACAAAATACTTCCGACCCTATCTATTTGGTAGGCGATTCAAAATTATCACGGATCATAAACCACTCACATGGTTAATGTCTCTAAAGGAACCTAACTCAAAATTAATTCGTTGGCGACTAAAGCTAGAAGAATTCGATTACGAAATAGTTTATAAAAAAGGAAAATGTAATACAAACGCCAATGCTCTATCCCGACTAAGAAACGAAGAAATTAATGTAAACGAATCAGTTCAAAATAACGTAGACGACTTAGATGAAATAGGTACACAACATAGTGTGGAATCAGACAACCAGGACCTAGTTCCAATTTCAGAAAATCCGCTTAACGATTTCTCAGAACAAATCATAATTAAAAAGAACCGCGAAAAACCCAACAGAAAATTAGAAATACTCTTTAAAACAAAAAGACGGCAAACTTTCCAATTACAATCATAATCAATATTTTCAAACAATTTATCACCCCAAAAAAGGTTCATGCCATTTACTGCGAAGACGACAATGTATTTAACAACATTCAAAAAATTTACTCTCAACACTTCTCCAAAGCTAAACAATTTAAAATAGTTCGATCCACACGAATATTAAGAGACATCGACGATGATCTAGAACAGGATAGGTTAATATCAGAATACCACGATAAAAGCAATCATAGAGGCATAAATGAGACTTTTCTACACCTTAGAAGAGACTATTATTTCCCTTCACTAAAATCAAAAATTACTTATTATATTAATAACTGCAAAATTTGTCACGAACAAAAATATGACAGACAGCCACCAAAACAAGAGTTTGCTTTTACAGAAATCCCTCAGCAACCCCTAGATATCGTACATATTAACCTTTTCCATTTAAACAAGGAAGTAATGTTGACTATCCTGGATAAATTTTCCAAATTCGCACAAGCTTACACTTTAGAAACAAGAAACACTATTCACATAATTGCAGCTATGAAAAAATTCATTTGCACTTACGGAAAACCAAAAAGAATAATAGCTGACTCCGGTTCCGAATTCTAATCAATCCTTTTCCCGCAATTTTTAAACGAATTCTCCATTGAATTACATCTAACTTCGGTACAAAGTTCTAATTCAAACTCCCCAGTAGAAAGATTTCATTCAACCCTGTTAGAACATTATCGTATAATCCATAACCAAGACAAACGTAGACCACACAAAATCGTTTTAAATGAATCCATCTTTAGCTACAATAATGCAACTCACTCTGCAACAAAACATACACCATACGAAATATTCTTTGGTAGACCTTATAACGTAACCCTAAAACCAAACATAATAGATCTTAACGACATACAACAGACATTATTCGAACATATAGAAGAAAGATTAAAAGAAGTTCAAAATAAATTGGTAACAAAAGCTAATAGAAATAGACATAGACCAATAGAATATAAACCTAATCAAATAACCTATAGAACAACACCCAAATACAATAACAAGCTAACACAAAAATTCAAAACAACAGTAGTAAAAGAAAATAAAGACAAAGTCATAATTAACGAAAATAACAAGAAACTACACAAACAAAAATTAAGAAAACCCCTTAAATTTCAGGTTGATCCTGCCAATCCTGGCAGAATGTCAAATATTAGAGATTCAGGATCTAACGAACAATCGAGGAATTCTGGCCCTGAACCTAGGCCAGGCCCGAGTACTTCAACTGAATAACAAATTAATTCATATTATCGACCTAGATAGTTATAAAGAAAATTTAGAAGCCATTAAGGAATCAATTCAATTAGTTAACAAATATCGTAAAATAGGAAAACTTAGAGATATTATTAATATAAAGTATAAGGAATTAGAAAATAGTTTTTACCCAATATACCCTAGAAAATTAAGAAAGCGAGGACTAATCGACGGACTTGGAACAATAATCAAAACTATTACGGGAAACATGGACGCTAACGACGCTATTCAAGTAAATAAAGAAATAGAAAACTTAAAATTAAACTAACATAAAGTAGCAGATCACATAAACCAACAGATTTACATTAACGAAAAATGGTAGAACGATTTAAAAACATCACAAAACACATTAATAAACAACAAGAGATCATAAACAAATATCTCAATAAAATAGGTGATAACATTAATAATAAGATAATTATGGACGAGGAACATTACAAACATATGCAATATGCGCATCAATTAAATTATAATATCGATTTCTTAAATTCACATCTAAAAGACGTAATGCAAGCTATAACTTTGGCTAGACTCAATATTGTTTCTAAACAGATACTTTCACCTAAGGAACTCACTTACGTCCAAAAAATACTAAAAAACCAATCCATCGCTATCACACACACTCACCAAATTTACGAATTCTTAACACTTCAAGCATATTACAATAATATGCAGATAATATTTAATGTCAGGATTCCCATCCTTTACAAATTGCCCTATCAATTATCACATTTAATACCCTTACCGACCAAAGATGGAAAAACATTAAAAATTCCTAAACCTTTCACTCTCCATAACAAGCAATATCTGTATTTTCTTGATGATAAATGCAACCAGATGGAACAAACCTACCTGTGCTAAGATTCAAGAAACAAGATCGAAACTAAAAATTCTCATTGCTATGGAAAATTGCTACTTAACGAACCCGCACATTGCAATTATAAAGAAGATGAAAACAAGACCGAAATAATAGCCCCAGCAGAAAATTACATTGTAATCAAAAATTCGCGAGGAATCAAACTCCAAACCACCTGTGGAATCAAAGAACGAGACGTCACCGGAACCCTGCTAATTCATTTCAAAAACTGCTCAGTTACTATCAACGAAATTACTTACGAAGATAAAATATTACTACAATCCTGGAACGAAATCCATGTGTTACCCATTCATGAGCTGAATATTAACGTATCCAACCTGGAAGAAACAATTAACCTGGAAAAATTAAAAAACTTCCATATCAAAAATCAAGAGTCAATATTTCTTTTAGAAACAACTGCCTCTGTCCACTGGTACTCTACATATTCCATCTTGACCGTCATCACAGCAGCCACTTTCACCATTTCGTTTCTATTCTACAAAAGGAGAGCAATCCTGAAGGAAAGTTATTGTGGCCGTCGCTCCATACTTAAGGAGGGAGGAATAACGATCTCTTCATATCGACAAAAGCATATTAAATAAACTACTTATATCAGCATTTCCTGAGACGTGATGTTTATATAAATCAACACTTTTGTGGACATTAATTGTTACTTTGTTAAATTAAAAATGCAATATTATATTTCAACTGATAAAGCACAAAAATGTAATTCGATACCAAATACATGCCAATTCAGTCACGTAGATATTTCTTTAAATTCTAAATTTTGTAAATAATAAAAACTTTTGTAAATCAACGCACAGCTGACCTAATCAGAAATCTATTATAAAAAGGAGACCGTTTAGCGTTGACAACACATTTTGATAGTCCATAGGGATGTGACATGAAGTGAATTGTTGATTGTTGATGAAGTGTGATTATTAAAAAATCGATTTTTCTCTTTTTAATATAAATCGATTTGTAAAAAATCGATTTTAGAAGAAATAATCGATTTTAGAAGAAATTTAGAAGAAATGGATTTGAATTTTAACGATGAAATTTTATTAATGTGAGTATTGTTTATTTATTTTAATAGTTTCAGTTTAATTTAATTTTTCAATTTTTTGATACTATTGTGAGATCTATTCTTTTGAACAAGCGCTAATTTTATATATCAACAAAAATAAATACATAAAATGAATGTTAATGTGCCCCTTGGCGCGCAGTGTCAAATCTATGACCTCACTAAGCGGGCAGTTAAATTGCGTGGTACCCAAACTTCGACTTTATATCGATATTATATTCAGCACAGTAATTTGCTGTGAACGACGGAGAGGCACTCACTGAACGGCCACAAGTTGTATATTATGATGTTTGAATCGAAAGCAGTGGAAGCCTTGAATACTATGTGATCGGTACGAACAACGTGAGTGTCTGTTTCCCGTCGTCAACTGTTCACCACCACCTTCAGAGCACTAGGTATGTATCCAGTCCTGTATGCTGAGTGTGTAGGTTGTATGAGAGTGAGAGGCTGAAAGTTAAACTGGTATAGGAAACAGAGATAAAACATTCGAAATATACTTCAGCATATATTAACATAAACGGTTTCGATCGGCATTACAAAGTTTTTTCAACTATCTACAGTTATAATGTGAGTACAAACTACCAAAAAAATTAAATTAATTGTAAAAACTCTCTATAATACAAAATTCCGGATTCCTTTAATTGCTAACAAATAATTGTCCGGTTTACGAACCACTACAGTGTGTCGTCATTTTAACTCATGGTGAAAATTTTTAATTTTTTATCGATCATCACGATCAAGGTACATGAGTCAAAACGACGCCATTTAATGTAATCGATTAAGTGTGCAAAATGAGTGTTTGATTTTTTCTTTCCTTGATTATTTGTGTATAAATAGTTAATCGTGAATTAATTATACGACGTGATCAATCTAAATATATGATTACGCAACGAGTAATACTGGAAAACAAGGATGGAACAAGTTTGGGTACGCAGTGGTTTATGTGTACATATATGTATGCATATATCTGTGTCGTATCTGGCTATATGACTATAGGCAAATTACATAAATGAATGGCTATGGCATGGGATACATATGGTGCATTTAAATGCGTATCCATTTTTGAAAATGTCCTATCTTTTTTTGTTTTTTAATCTATACATAAGATAATACGTGACCGCATGTTACGCATGTTACACACATATGTTTATCACCTTTAACATTAAGAAGAACGATTAAGTGAAATGAGCCAATGAAATATCACAAAATCTCTTCATAAAGACAGAAAATGATCTTCAGTATTTTTATTTTTTCACTTTATTTGTTCTATAGCATTTAATGATAAAACAAAGATAACAACAGTTGCTACATAAGAAACGTTTTCTTTGCTCGCGCGTTATTTTGTTTTATTTTTACAGACCAAATTCTACCAATGATGTGGCTAGGTAATTACGAAAAGATATCAAAATGATTATGCAGCGTACTTCAAAGTACTTTTACTTGTTTTAGCAACCAGTGATTTTTAAATGTAAAATATTTTTTTTAATGAAATCGTTTCGACCGGGGTACACTAAATGATTATTGCGGTTTGAATTAGGTGAGTTGTCAATGTTAATTATGGTCACTTGATTCTAATTGAATTGTGGTTTGGTTTACAGGCAAATACGCCCCCCCAAAAAATAAAAAAAATGAAAATAATGATGTGGAATAAGGTAAGTAATCTGCTCAATTTCAGATGTTGGCAAAATTAGAATCAAGATTACTAAAAATTCTTATTCTTTCCAGAACCAGTGATTTTCTTTTGAAATTATACATCAGGCACAATTTTAATTATCTGGCCGGGTAAGAATTATCGAATTCCTTTTGATTTGAAAATACAATAAACCATTTATTGTTTAATGTGATGAAAGTTCAAAACTTACGTGATATTTTTAAATTTTATAAAATTGAGTGATAAAAAAGAAACACGAGGTGAGGTAGTCACTTCCCAGTAGGTTATCAAGATTTTTAAGTAGAATGATGTGGTTCGTTCGATGTCTAATTCAAGAGAGCGAGATGTAGAAATTTTTTCTACTTGCTAACCTCTGAGTAGCGACTACCTTTACAATATTATGTAATACTCGGTACAATTCAGATTGAATTACCTCGATCATTCAATTAAGATATTATTTATCATTGATTGATTATTATCGGTATTTTATTTCTGATTGATTACAGAGTGTCCCAGGTCGATTTCACCTACCGGACGTTTCGTAACCTTTTTGATTAAATTTTTTTTTATTTATTAATTTATTTTTCTTTTAATATTTAATAATTGTAGATTAAGAAATATAGTGATTAATAAATTAGTTGATTTACTCAATGAGTTTAGTAGTTTTTTTTTTTTTTTGTTTTTATTGTACATTAATTGTTAGCGTAACGTACTTCGTTACCCTATGAATTTTTAAAAATTGCTTCTAAATTCCTTAATTGACAAAATTGATTGTTTTGACACTTTGCTATTTTTTTAATTTTCTATAATTTATTCATTTAATGAATTAATTCTTAATGACTTTGTTTTACTTCCACAACCATGCTATTTTTTTAGTATTTTTTAATGTAATGACTAAATGGTTATATAAAAAAAACTTTTTGTAAATTTAACTTAGGTTATATATGATTGTAGTTTATGTAGATTTTGATGTTTATTTGAATTTTAATACAGATGGAGCTCACATGAGGATGAATTACAAGTAATTCGAAATATATTTGAGCAGTTGAAATAAAGTTTGTTGTTTTTATTTTCCTGTTTTTGTGAAGTCAACTTAGTCTTTGTTCTACAAGGAGTTTTTTTGGGGTAAAATTAATACTGTTTATAAATGCTGATTGTAACAAAAGTAATTTATTTATGTTTATTCAATTTCTACATACACACAGTTTTGTATCGTTTCATATTATCCAAAACGAGACGATCCCATAACATAGACTTGTATATCACATCCATAGAGACGTAACGATATCAAATATATATATATATATATATATATATATATATATATATATATATATATATATATATATATATATCACATCCATAGAGACGTAATGATATCAAATATATATATATATATATATATATATATATATATATATATATATATATATATATATATATATATATATCAAGAATTACTAGGAGTTAGAATTATATCTACATATCTATGATTTAATGAAATGAAAATTCATAACAGAAGTCTATTACAGTAGGCTGGTCGTCCACTGGTTGCAGACAACTGCGATATTTTATTCAGACGATTACACACGTTTGTCGTTCGTTCGAAATGATATGTCTACTGTCCGTCTACTGTCCGCTAGTTGCTTCGGCAGGTGAGTTGTTACTCACTCCTTAGCGGATTTCGACTTCGATGGCCATCGTCCTGCTGTCTTAAGCAACCAACGCCTTTCATGGTATCCCATAAGCGTCGATTTTGGCGCTTTAACTCTATGTTTGGTTCATCCCACAGCGCCAGTTCTGCTTGCCAAAAGTGGCCCACTTGACATTCTGATCCATAAATATTATCTTAATTAAAAATATTATTCTCATAGCTTCACACATATATAAAATTAAAAATAAAATCAATATATGATTTTAAGCAAGCTAGAGATCTCACCCATTTTAAGTTTGAGAATAGGTTGAGGTCGTTTCGACCCCAAGGCCTCTAATCATTCGCTTTACCGGATGAGACTCGTTGAATGATGATATTTTTTTTCTCAAGCTACAGATGCTATAAAAATACGTAAAGAACAATTTATGGCACGTAATATGTAAAAGTACACAGTTATAATTGTAATTTACTTTCAGTTTTATCTCAATAAAAATAAAAATCTCATGAAACGAACTTCTTCACGCGAAAAAATCCAAACAAGATTGGATTTGTTCGCACGTTGCAATTATACGCTGTGGCGTAGTGACAGCCAAATAATCCCTTCGGAGTTATTGAGGAGCGGAATTAGCACACACGGACTCGTTATTTCCGTTCCACCAACTAGTAGTGGGGCCTAAATTTATTTATTTTAGAGAGATGGGAGAGTGCTGAGCCCGTAATTTAATTTGAGGAGTGAATTCCAGGAATCCCACTATTGGTTAGATAGTTTCCCTTTTATTGAGAAAGGGTAAAAATCAAAAAATCAAGCCACTTGGAGATAAGGAAAAAAAATAACTCCAATCCCAAGCAATATGATTCTTTTCTGGATCGGGAAGAACGATTTGTGAAAATTCGCGGAAGGGACCGCTGGAGGAATCAGGAGAATTTGGAACTAGTAGGTAGCGTTTTAGAGCCACGTAAAACCCGTATAACAAAATCGACTTACCAATTAGTATCCGAGATGGTGAGAGCCTTAGCTAATCGGGCGGAAGGGTTATGAGAGTAGATGCCGCAAGGTCCGGTAGTTTCCAGAAACTTCAAAAATTTAAATTCTCCCGGAGGCACACTCCTCTAAGTCCGTCCAGAGGTAGGGTTCAATGTTATAAACGAATTAAATCAATAACGAAAAAAAATCGTCAATTCGTTTTCTCCAATTTTATTTTAAAATATAGTCCACCAGTAGTTTCACTCCAGTTCGAGTTTTACAATCGGTTGATTTTACAAAAAAAAATTAAATGTTACAATATTCGTTGAAATGTGTATCACAAAAAAAATTTCGTAAGTGCAGAACGAAAATCAAAGGATCGAATCGATTGTTAAAAGTTTAAGTCGAGCTCGTTGAGAAAATGTTTCCTCTCTGACGGTCAGATTAAAAAGAAACGATTCAAAAAAGAAACGAACCCTTAACCTTCGTTCTGTCTTTTTGTTTGTTATAAAAAAACTTGATATTTTATGTAGAGGATTATGTAATTGAAAATATGTTTTTATAAACAAGTTCTCTTGGCTAAATGAATAAGTGTACAAGGCCAATAAAATTATCATAAAAAAAAACAAGTTCTCAATTAAATAATTAAAAAATATTTTAAAATATATAATTGCTTATTTTATGTGCAAACCAATCCTCATTTCAGAATTCTCTAGGATAGGGGTTGATTCGTTTTTCAACAGGTGGCACTGTGTGTTTGATTTTTTGATTTTATACTTTTATTAAAATTCGATAGTTTTGTGTGACAATGCCATAACGCATGGAAACGGACGAACGAGACGCTTTCAATGGACGAGGATGCATAGCTTCTCAGCTGTTTGGATCGTTCGTCGGTTTTCATACGTATTCGTCTGAATTAAATTTCGCACGTTTCCGCATCCAGTGGACGACCAACCTAAAGGTTTGAACGTTATTCACAAATGAATCTAATTCTAGGTATGTATTGTAAGTAAAATAAATTTAAAATTAAGTTAATGAAACTTTTATTTATCAAAACAAAGGATACAATTAATTATAAATTACAGCATGTATGGCACCTACATAGATATTCCGGAATAATAGTAATTTACTATAAAACGTTTTTTAAATTTATCATTTCTTAATAATTCAATAAAATTAATCAGCAGAGATGGGAAGAAAAGGTCCCTAACAGTGTCGTCATATAAAATATTTTGTACTGGGGGCCTACGAATAGAACTGGAGGACTGTCATAAAACGTAAAAATATTATCAATCTTTACCACATCGTTAATGTTATTTTGTGTCTGTTTGTGTTTTTTAATTGCCAATATTATGAAACATTTTGCTTGTTATATGTACATACATATCTTTATATTTTTCTAATGCAAAAACAAAACTATCTTCAATCTTGTGAGCGATCTACTAGAGTGATACAATCTACTAATACAATCAATTTTGTTTACATTAAAGCAGGTATAAAGAAGGTGACATGTACATATTATTTAAAAAATCACAAAGGAAATAGAAATATTGTTTACAATATAAATGTTTTGAATTCGTCTACTTTAATTTCTATTACAGTCGACCACTTATTTATTCAACATTAATTTTTTTAAATTATTTTTAAAATTAAAATTATTTATTAAATTATGAAAAATGGGTAATTTTTGATTTTTACTGATTTGTTCTTTAAAACTTCCTTCGGCTAGTCATCAAATCCAGGGGAAAATCCTCAGCCTTGTAATAAAATTTATAGCCCCCCAATTCAAAATATTTTATATGGCGATTCTGTTCGGGACCGCTGTTCTCCCAAGTCTACTAATCAGACAATTACAGTAACTGCCTAAATGAAAGGCTTAAAAAACATATAATAATTCAACAATTAAGAAATAAGTTAACAAATAATTATATAATAATTATATTATATAATAATTATATAATAATTTATAATAATTGCACTCCAAATAAAGCTACTGCACGAATTAAAAAAAATTGTACAAATTCTTTCAACTTAGGACCATTTTTTTTTTATGATTAAATCCATATAGAGCAACTAAAACTGTTTTTTAAAAAAATGATATTTTTGTTCTAAGTCTGAGATTTTCAAATTAAAATAATAATAAATGAAGCCGAAATCATCATTACTTGTTGCAACAAGTCAAGCTTGAATGACATTTAGAATTACATAAAATATTTTTTGATTTGCAAGTACATTTTTTGGTCGAACATTTAGTTTTACAATTACATTTATGATATCCTTGTCCTCCGGAAATTGACTGTTCTTTCGCAATTTCCCTTAAAGTTTTTTTTTTCTGTTGATACTTGGTCCACTGAAAGTAGATTTCTTTTACAGAGACTGAATTGATTTCTTGTATATTTTTCGCGAATTGTGCCGTTCCCATTGACTACTTCATATAACCCCATATTTTCATCAAAACCTACAATTGTCGTTACTGCATTATTTAAATCTAACTTTCCTCTATCTATTTCGGGAATGGGAATTCTAAGAGTATCCCCTATGTAACACGGGGGAACTTTAAGATTAGATGTACGCTTCATTTTTCCAGATTGTTGCTCTAAAATTTTTTTTTGCTTCTAATCTATTCTTTATGATTGAAAACTGATTCGTACAAATTGTACAATTTTCTTGCCCTAGATTATCACAAATTTTACAGGCATCATTATAATTTTATTTTCCCATAATATCTTGAACTATAACATCTTGGTTTTCATTTTTATTATTTTCCTCAATATTTTCCAAATACCCGCACATTTCTGACACATCGCTAATTTGAACTATTGCTAGTTGCATAAAATTATTTTCATCTTGGTCTGTATTTGGCTTTGGTGATACAGCAACTTTGTCAATAACATTTTCAGAATCATCACTCTCGTCTCTATATTACTTCGATGTAACCTCAGCTTCAACGTTAGTATTTTCAAAATTTATATCTACATCTGGTAAAGATAGATTTCACTTTCTTCGAAACTTTCTTCCACCTAATTTCTTTTATTACACCCAACAATTCTTCTTCAGTCTTAATGTCAGTGACAAGTTCTTTTGGTAACTTCGAATCAAATAATCTTGTATTTAAGTCCGTGCCAAACATTGCTTTATATGGTGAACGCTTTATTCCATCATGGTATGCACGATTTTTCACCAGCTGTGTCGCGAGCTACCCTTATGATGAAAGGTAGGGCGCTCGGGTAGCGCTGCCGCCAGAACGTGGGTGCGACCGGGCAACAACGTAAAGTTATTCAAATCTGCGTAAAACCTCGGGAACTACGGTTTGGACTGAGTAAAGAGGGAGTGGGTTAATAAAAATATGTAAAATGTCCTAGAATAGTTTAACTAAATATACTATTTTATTCATAAATTGTGGGTACATATCTCCTTAAGAATTGTTAAGGTTACAATAAAAGCATAAATTTCTCATACAAATAAAAAGAAATTAAATGTAAACAATTACATGTTCCACTCTAGGATAGGGAGGAAGTTACTGATACCTTGGTTATGCTCCTGTTTCTGGAAACGTGGTTAAAACCTCTTTCGATTATTCTTGATTATCCCGAAAACTATAGAAGATAGGAAAAACACTTTATTAGACACGACACTTTATTTTTAAAGTACTTTCAATTGATATACAGAATTACAGGGTCGGACCCACAAGAGGGGCAGCAGATTTGAAATGAAAAATATTTTTTTTATCATCTTGTACCTCTTGAATTTTTTTGAGACTTGGTGCAGTAGTTAACTGCATTAAGGCACAGTTACTGAATTTTTTTTTGAAGTGGTCACTCAATTGGAACCCTATAAAAATAACATTGGATCGGATATTATCCTTGTTATTATCCTTAATAACGAGGACTGGTACGATAATAAACATGCGTAATATTTTTGAAAGTGTTTGCCTTCATGTGGATTTGGAATTATTTTCCTATGTTGAGTAGTTACCAAGAAAAAAGTTTTGTAATTTTTTAAATTTTTTTAGTTATCTGCATAACTAGTCAGTTTTGGCCGCCAAAATTGTAGATATCAACTATTAACGGCCTCACCATACCGTTAATATAGTTATTAAAATAATTCTCTTCCGGGGCTGATTCACCTATACTTACCCGGCTATACCCTTTTTCCGTTAATAAACAATCATAGAATATTCGAGAAAAAAAATAGAAAGGCAATTTTTTAGTGACTCCTTCAGAGTGTCAATCACGAAAAGTGCCTCAAATATTGCACATTAGGTCCTGTTTAAGTACTCAAAGTTTCGTTAAAAACAAAAGAGTGAAACACTGTCAAGGAGAAGAATCCTCTGTGGAAGCCACCATCGAAAAGGTGGATTTTAGTATTGTGACTGTTTACGTTAAGTTCTAGGCTAAATTCGTAGATGGTCATTCGCAGATTGATCGTCAATATGGGAGGAATTCAAAAAGACGACTTTTCATTATCAATGAATTTGAAAAACTATTCAACAAATAGAGCCCATCTATGAATAGCTTAAACTTTGATCTTAATTATGATTGTAATAAAATTAAGCTGTCATCTGAGAGACGTAACCGCTGCCACAACTCTCATAGTTCAGTATACATTTCGGTATTGCCTAGTATATTATGATTGTATATATATATATATATATATATATATATATATATATATATATATATATATATATATATATATATATATATATATATATATCTAGGGATTATGATCAGTAAATATTAACTAAAACTGAAATTCAGCTCGTAGACAGGTACAACTAATTATATATGTACTTTCTCAAATGACAATAAGTTTAAACTTAAAAATCTCATTATTTTGAAATTATCCCATATTGGCAATCAACTCCATCTGTGAACTTAGCCTAGAATTTGACGTAAACAGTCACAATACTAAATAGTAGCTCTATCGGTCAAGAAATATAACCGTTATCATACCAACAAATTTTGTTACTTATATTTTGACCTCACATAACCTTGAACACATTGTATATTTGAGGATCATTATCGGTATATCGGTACATACCTTTAAAACACCACCAGGCTTTTAATTAATCTTGTGCGCAGGACATAAAAACATAACGGAATGATGAAATACACCTTTTCAATAGTGGCTTCCATCGAAGTTTCTTCTCTTTGACAGTATTCCACCCTTCTGTTTTTAACGAAACTTTGAGTACTTAAACAGGCCCTAATGTGCAATATTTGGTTTTTAGTTCATTTCAATGTCTGTAATAGTTAGTTCATTACTCAATGGTTTTTAGTTCATTTCAATGTCTGTAATAGTTTACGAGATATAAAGGATTAAAAAATCATGGCCTTAATAAGTTAATACCTATTGTCACAAATAACTTATAAACTACCCAGAATATGAGGCCAAAACTTGCACGCAAGACATCTTATCAGCTACTCTTACAGTAGCCAAAGTACCGTCGAAAATCTGGTCTGAGGGCCAATCGGCCATTCTTATCCTTTTAGTTTTCTTAATATTAATAAAAAATTTACTTAATTAACACTCATTTTTCTTTTTAATTTTTTGTCATTTTCCGCTTATATCTAGCTTTAGTTTTTCTTTTCACACACTGGTACTGCTGCTTTTGGTTTTGAATTTTATTATTTCTAACTATTTGAACTTTCACACAATTTCCTCTTTTCAATTCGTTTTTATATCCTCAAAATAATTTTTCTAATTTTGTGGCCTGAAGAATTCAAGTCTTACTTGGCTCAGTTAAACCACTAAAGAATAAATGGTATATTAGTGTATTTAATTGGGCATACTATAAATATGGTTTTCTTTTGATTGCTTTATGTAACTACTTATATCTAGGTACTTTAAATTTTCTTGCTATTGTAATGGTCCGAATAGTGGCGTGGTTTAAACGCTTGCTAACTTATTGCTACGCCGAAGATATTTTATTGATTTGAAATAATTTTCTTGTTTCGATGTCCCTGATAATTGCTTCCAAAGGTTGAAGGTGAAATAATTTGAACCAATATTTATTTAATAAATTTATTCGCCAAAGTTAATTGTTGCCGCTTGGACCGTTACAGATAAATTTTTTACACTTTTCATAACTTTATTAATTAAATACTTGTTTTAACATTACGATTTAATATTTTGTTATGTTGAAAATAGTTATAAAATTTGATATTTAAATGTTATATATTTAATTATTTTAATAATTAATAAAATCCCAAATGGGAATAGTTATAAAAAATATTACATGTTTTCTTTTTAATGTCTAAAACACGAATCATCTTTTATTCCAAACCCCTATTGTACTTTTTCCTATTATCTCGATTCTAAAACCAAAATGGCTTCTTTTCTTTTATTGGTTACTTAAATTTCGCTACGTCATTAGCACCGCCTATCATGTTAAGATACACAGCTAGTTTACTAAAATTTCACGAGACGGCAAATTACAATTTTTAAGTTTATATTCCTATGTTACAAAATCAACCGCTATATGTCACTGGTCATACCGTTTTGGTGGTTACATAATGCCCGGACCAAGTTCTGGCTTAAGTTCGTAAAAGACGAAGCTTAAGACAGAACTGATAAGGAAAGAGAATACAAGACAAAAATCAGGCATTCGACATTTCCAAAAGCTATATTTGCGAAATTAGCAACGAGAAAGAAATAAAATTTCAGTTCATCAGATATATAAAAAATTCTTTTCCTTGTTTAAATTGGAAATCTCGGTCCTTTACAAAAAATGCCTTTCCTATATTATACATTAGTTATATCAATAATGCTTCATAAAACTTATATAAGAAAATAAAACACTCCATATGAAATCGTCTCGTGAACCACAAAAATAGAAAAGTTATAATTTAATTTAATAACGTTTTTAATTAGATTTCGCATTCCTTTTTTTTATTATTATTGTTATTATTATGATTAAAAAGTTTTAAAGAGGAAAAGAAAAAAAATCTTCTTCATGAATTTAACATTCGGGCGTTTCTCTGTAAACTGGGCAACTCATTGTCTCAGGCCAATATTATATAAAAAAGCACAGATAATAAGACTATTCGCAGATAACTTTAAAAGATAATAACCTAATCTACCTCTGTTCAGCGTGCATTAAAATAAATTTTATTGTACTAAAAACGTTTTTATAGCTCTCAAAAAACAGTCCCCTGACGTGTCACCAACACAATATAGTCATTTCAAATTATATTAATTAAGACAATAACTATAGGAATCAGTCAAATTGTTTGATTAATCAAACAATATTATACCATTGTTAACAAGACCAGCTTATTTTTTATAAATGTTATTTTATAGCCCTAAAAAAGTAAACTAAAGTTTGTCTCTTTATTTTGTGAACAATTCCCCTGTCTATATTTAAAATTACGCATCACGTAATCTGAAGGTTAAACAATTGTATTGCTGCGTGTAACAAAACGCAAAAGATCTGAAGTTTGCACGATTGTTACCATTAATGCCCGGAAAAAATTTTATTTAGTGCTGCATGAGCATTCGTCCGCAGAACTTCCGCCGTAACCAACAGTCCCCTGATAACCAACAGTCCTTTGGCAAGGATTATTTTTATTTCATTTTATGTACTATACTGATACTTTAGAAGTTTTATATTGTTATAATCGATAAATATATCAATTAATTAAATTTAATTTTGGTACTGAAATGACATTTTTCATTTAAATACACAATAGTAAACACTCCCCTGTATCGATTTTTCAGAAAATGCTCAATATTTTCTAAAGTAATGGAAATATTTTTGGTTTATCTACCATTTATTATTAAATAGGTGGATATATATTCCTTGAATAAGATTTATTAAATATATAAGCAAAAAAAGTTGCCTAGACAAATTCCATACACAAGTTGCCCAGTTTACAGAGAAATGCCCATTCAATCATGATAACCAAACAATGAAATACATTTCTCAAAATTACAGATTACGCGAGAAGGGAGAAAACTCAATCAATGTTGGCGACGCTCATTGCTATTAGATCAGAATAATTTTCCATAAGTAAAAACGTGTTACATTTAAAATTTCAGACGTCCCTATCCCCGACAAACCGCCATTGACTGGATCCATTGGAACTGACATACAGTATTCCAGTGATCACAATACGATTGGTCACCGATTTGGCGTTCGGAGATTACCATTATATCCAGCTCTTCAATTTTGGTATAATGTAAGTTGAAGTTTTATAAAATTTTAATCCCGCTTCGCTGACCAACATCCGTTTTTGGTAGCATTCGCTGGTTTATTTTTATTTCTCTTTACGTACCAAATAATACTTATTCTTCTATTTAATTAAAATCACTCAATTCTCAAAAAAAAAAAAAAAAAATTATTATCGTTATCCTTCCTTCAAGAAAAGAAAAGAAAGGAAAAAGAAAAAATATATCACGTTGAATCGACGATTGTAAACCTATTTAAAAATAAAAAAAACGCATACATGCATATCGCATAAAGATTAACAATATACATAGAATCAAATATTTAATAAATCGATATTCTTACACAAATGGAAAAAAAGATATGCGTGTATGCATTCCTTGTACAAAATCGCAATATAATACAATATTAATATAAAGGTAGCCACGTGTATTCTAAGTGTGTACAGGAGTGGTTTAAACAAAGAAAGTAATCTGTTTTACACGATCAGCAAGATCACTTGATCTCAACATCATCGAAAATGTATCGAACTATTCGTCCCGTAAAGTATACGACGGCGGGGAACAATAAAATTTCAAAAAAAAATTGAAAGAAAATATTAGACGTAACTGACGCCAAATCCCACTGGAATATGCGAGGAATTTGTATGAAAATATTCCAACAAAAATTTCACAAATAGTGGAAAATAAAGGAGCCTCAACCAGTCATTAATTATTAAAATTATACTTAATTTTTAAAAAGTGAGGCTATATTATGGGACAAAAAATTATATTAATTTTATATGTTTTTGGTATAACTTTTGTGATTTGTTTGTGCGTTTATTTTATTTAAACAAATACTGCATATTTTTTTTTACACAATAAAACATTTTCGAAATATACGACTAACGTATTACTGGCTAACCTGTTTTTCTAAAATATTGTAAGTGAAATATAAAAATTCTTAGTGAGGCTATATTATGAGACGGGCTGTATGACACGAGTACAACAAGAACAGGCCAGTTTATTTATTATCACTGTTTATGTTATCCCGTGTGAATGTTGTAAATGTTTAGAGTATGTATATGTTTCAAGAAGTGAGAGAGGTGTAGAACATGCTCCTTGAAACACACATGTATTCACATAGACTGACTACATCGTATTCACTCTTGTGTTGTTAATTTATATGGTTTTATATTTTAGCTACCACAGTAGCCTTGAAAAAAGATTAAAATTATTTTTTTCTTGGAATTGCTTTTATAAACAACATACCAAAAGTTTATTTTTTTACGTTTTAAAATATTTCTCATCAAACGAAAATGATATGTACATAATACGTACAAAATTTATTTCATGATACGAGGTTTCCAAACGATTTTATGCTTAAAAAAATTTTTTATAGTACAACATGCTTCCAGAAATACACATGCATTCACATAGGCTGACTACATCGTTCTCACTCTTGTGTTATTCATCTATATGGTTAATATTTTAGTTACCACAGTAGCCTTGAAAAAAGATTAAAATTATTTTTTCCTAGAATTGTTTTTATAGACAACATACCAAAAGTTTTTTTTTGTGTGTTTTAAAATAATATTTCTCGTCAAACAAAATGATATGTACATAATACGTACAAAATTTATTTCATGATATGAGGTTTCCTAACGACTTTATGCTTAAATTTTTTTTTATAAAATTTGGGATTTTATTTCCCTGAACTGGGATTCTTCAAAATTAGTACCCCAAACCAATCTAAGTACTGATAAACAACATTTCCAAGGTATAAGGCACAACAATAATTTAAGAGATTCAAGCACCTTATTTTGCATTGTTTTCTTTCTTTTTTTTAAATCTCAATTTTTGCACTTAGAAATAAATGATAATCCATCCTACAAATCATATGTTATTTGGTCGCATACTAGCATTATATTAATAACATTCAGGTTCCCGTCAATTTTCATCATTTTGTAAAATACTCAATAGTTCAATATAGCGAAAGAAAAAAAATCGTAATTCATCAATTACTTCTTAAAATAATAATATAAATTTCATTAATCGCCACCTTAGGGCACTTAATACACAAAACACCTTTAATATTTTCAATAATAAAATTTTCTTTTACAATAGACTTCCTCACATACAAAACAATAAATTTCCTCATTCGTACATAAAGTACTGGGTTTTATTTATAATTAATTTCATAAATATACCAAATAATGTAGACCTGAATGCAAATGATAAAAATATTCGATATTTCAAAACCTATTCTAATATCAATTTCCTTATATCAGGGTAAAATACCATCTCAATTAAAGTTAGAGAGAGAAAAAGTTTATGTACCAATTTGACAAATTTATTTAATTTAAATATTACTTGTTATTTTTAGAAGCACATAGATCATTTGGTATATAAAATTGTTACTGTATCAAAGCAAATCTCGTATATTAAGTAGGTACAGAATGGTCCATATTTGTCCGTTACTTCAAATTTTAATAATGTTAGTTAAGTAATTTTAATAGTATTAATGTTTATGGATTTTAAACGTCTTTTATCCTTTAGTTATTTGTAATTTACGTATTTTAACAATGACTTCGGTATGTTGCTCTGTGTTTTAAACAAACTAACGGGTATAAGTAAAAAAATTCTATATTATCACCTTCCATTATATGGTATAAAATTTTGATTTCTAAATACTTTGTTTGATCATAAATACTTTTAATATCCCTATAACATGAATAATAACGAATGTATTTTTCTGATAGTACCATTTTTATTAAGAAAAATTTTATTAGTGGAAAAGAAAATTTATCAGATCCTAAAATTAATTTTATTCAATAAACGGACCAAAAGGAATAATTTACCGCAGGAAAAGGTGGATTAATCATAAACCACCCAAATAATACGTCAGGAGACTCCTTAGTGTCACTATTCGGTGAATCTTTACTAACTAATCTAAGTGTATTCAAATGAACACTGCAATTCGGGCTGATATTGGTATAAGAGGTTTGAATATCAATGTTATTCGATTGTAGAGCACATTTAATGCAATCATTCGTTGTGTTACTTGAAAGTTCAGTATTTATTTCAATTTTTTCAACTTGAGATTCATCATTTAAGGTGCCGAAAATATCTTAAGGTATGAGACCGATTCTGGAATGTTTAGGAATTTTATTTTTGATAGGTACACTTAGTTTTTTTGAAAATCTTGTTATTTATATTTATCGCCCCTGAAAAGCTATTATAGTTAGATAGACTGAGAAGTTACTCGTTTGTATTTGATTGGTTATTAGTTCCAATTGTGGATACAGGGTTAACTTTCGATTTGCTATTACAAGAGGAACAGATAGTTTTTTGATTAATTTCTGGTTCAATCAAAATTTCAGCATCTTTTTGTATAGTAATGATTTCCTTATTGAATACAGGGGAATTTATTTCCTCGACTAAAACGGGCGGTATTTCGGAAATGGTCGGTATAATTGGAGACTCAATTATTTTGGCTTCGATACTGTCTATTTTATTACTAGTATTATTAAAGGTATCGTTACTGTTTACGTTATTACTATGTGCAGAAATATTATTATTGTTAACTTGATTGTAATTATTTTGATAAGAACTACAATTACCATTATTACTAATAAAATTTTGGTTACTATTTAATATGGTTGTTGGTGGGTGAAGATGGTAGAAAGTTGTCATTGCTAAAAAGATTTCTGTCGAACGGAAAGATACCGCATGCTTTAAATGCTTTTATTATATTCACTGGTGTCATGACCTTCAAAAAAGCAGTTCCTATAATTTCTCCTATGTCATAAATTGTTACTGGTTTTCCGGGATTTCTAAGCATCCAAGCATCTATTCCTGCATTGTAATAGGCCTTAAATGTTCCATATATTCCTGCATCCAAGGGTTGCAACTTCGCTGAAGTATGTGGGTGTAGAGTGAGGATATGAACACCTGTTGCTTTGGTCATATCCAAGGCTTCAATCGATAAGTGACATTCATGGTCCATCTTTCATCACTAGTAACTTATGTTTTTATGCCTTTTGATGCGATAACTCTTTGAGGTTTATGAATCGTAGTGGTAGAAGTCTCATCAAGATTATAAATTCTGGTCCCGTCAGCTGAGTGGTGCTTCTTTTCATAAGATTTTCTAAATTATTATAAAATCTTTCAACATTTATACGATTGAATGCTAGTAGGTAATGGGACGATTGGCAACGCAATGTAGTATGCATAAATATAGGGTAATGTGATACACGTATGTATGTACATACGTACAGGCTATCACGTTGACTCCCTCAACGTCACCATTTTTTTTTTTTTGACTGTCAACGTCGCCACTTTTTTTGTATGACGTCATTTTCTTGGAGATGTCCGCAATGGTAAGACCCGATGTCCTAATGTCGAATGTCGGTCATGTTGTGACGTATTTTTTTTTTCTTTTTGAACTTGCAGACGGGTTTGAACTAGTGATGCGACTCGAGTAGGATTTTGTGACTCGAGTCACTCGAGTAATTTTGCTACGTCACTCGAATTGTACTCGAGTTTTCGAGTCACTCGAGTCAACCGAGTTAACTATTTCATTCCCTCCAACTCAAGTAAGACTTTTTTAAGCATTTTTAAATACCTTTATTGAATTAGTAATATGAGGTAATATGAAATAAAATACATATGATTAGTGTACATATTATTTGTTTATGTAATCAACAAATAAAAGTAAAATGACTTCTTAAGAATACTAAATTTCCATGTAAGGATGACCAATTAATGACCATAAATAACATTTATGCAATTTTGATTGCAAATAAAAATTAAACTTAGTTATTTTATAATTAGTTTCAATTATCAATCATTATAATTATAAAATCAAACTGTATCAGACTTTTGTTTACACCTTACAATTAAATGTTATTTAATAATAATGAATAAAGAAACTATTATGAAGAAAATCATAAAATATTAGTTTTTAGAAAACAGATATGTAAATTTTAAATATTTCAATTTTATTGACTAAAAAGTGGATAAAGTCAGGTTATTATATTTAAGTCAATTATCGGTATAATCGATTATACCTCGATTAATATACCGATTATAAATCGATTACGATTATTAGTATATAATCGATTAATCGATTGGTAAAAAAATCGAATCGGAACATCATTATTATACACCTATACTTTAGTCTTAACTAGTAGTATTAACGAAAGCTAAATTCAAAATCACACGTATGTCCCACTCTCATAAAATAATTATTCAATAGTTCAATCAAATCAACCTAATACCTATTAATTTATTGTTATCGTATCAAGTGCAAGTTTCAACCCGTCTCTTTGTAACTAGTGAAGTAACATCTGGCCCTAACCGAGTCTACTCGGTGTGCCGAGTTGACTCGGAAACTCGAGTGCAATTGGACTCGAGTAAAATTTTTTTTCACTCGAATACGAGTTTGACAAATTTACTCGAGTGACTCGAGTAAACATCACTCGAGTCGCATCACTAGTTTAAACTTGCTTCTGTTTGTATACAGTGCAGGTGTTATAACCACTAGTTTATAGCGGCAATAGCTAATAATGCGTTATATGTTATACAGTATGTACTTAGCAATCATGTGTTCGATATTGGTGTAATCGATCTAAACAAAGCATATCATGCGTATACCTCTTGGTGAGTTCAATGACTGATCAAAGTCCACCAAAAATGTAGAGTCGACAAATTTCAGAAATAAATGTGTTTGTTTCCAAAGAACCTACAAATATTTGGTTACCGAGTTCAACGACTGTCCAAAGTTTAACAAAAACGAAATATCGACAAATTTCAAAAACTGTCCTCATTCTTAAAGAACAAGTCTGTAGTGTAGAGTTCATTGTCTTTTCCGACTGTCGTAAACCAAATCATGTGTTTTTCCTCCCTACATATTGATTAAGAATCCTGACTGACCAAAGTCCAATAAAAATGAAATATCGACAAATTTTAAAAATTAATGTCCGTAGTGTGTACTGATCCAAAGTCCAACAAAAGAACATTTCAAAACTAAGTGTACCAGTTTACAAACAATTTATAAATTTGTACTTGCTGAGTTCAGCGTCTTTTCTGATTGACGTAATTGAAACTGATATATTTTGTAGGTATATAAAGAGCCCCGTTAGACTGGGAAAAGTACGGTTTTATTCAATCGTTCAAGTTGTCAAGATCAAAGCAGCTAACAAGAAACTCAACTTTTGTAAGTATAAAATTATTATCACCTTTTCTTTTTTAATTGTATTATCAGTTTTTAATTATAACCATTTTTAATCATTGTTTCCAAAAATTTCAATGTTTCCAGTTAATTTTTAAATGGTTTAACTATAGTAATTTCTGATTTTTGCAGAAGCATTTATCGGGAATAATGGAATTTGACGCTGAAGAAACGACCATAAACAACATCATTGCTGCCCAACGGGTTTGTGACCAATCTCAGAGCATTACCGACCAGCTTATAAGTGAATTAAATGAAATTGGCAAGATAAAACCATGGATGAAAATGAGTGATCTGGTTGTAAATAAGATCTACAAAATTTTCGGCGCTAACCAACTAGAATCGAAATTTGAGCCATCAAAGATGAAAATCGTATTGGAATTAGAGGATGGATTTCTAACACTACCGGCCCGATTCGACAACATGAATGGGGAGAGACTTATCCTGTTAAAATATTCGCCCCAACTAGGTGTCGTCAACAACGGTGAAATTGGCAAGACTTATTCGATAGAATTTAAACCAATAAATTTATTCGAATATTATAATAATTCTTCTTCATATTGTAATAGTCATAATCCGTGCGTGCACGAACCAGAATCAGTTGATGTTTTGCATTGATAATAACCTTCTTATAATGGTTAGCGAAGCCAAACACTCGATTCAGCGGTAGACAGAAATTAAAGTAACCTTTGTCAAATACTTTGATATTTTCATCGGGGCACCATCCAGCGTTGTAAAGTTGTTGACTTTGATTTTTATTTAACGATAGATAATTCATCAGTGTAGTTGTTGGGCCCACGTATTTACATTGGTGAATTTCCACATCATTTAGTTCATATCGCATTTCTTCAAACAAGTACGCCATTGAATTGTTGCTTAATTCCGCTGTAGTCGATACAGTTCCATCGCTCTTCAGAAGTTGTCCCTCTATGTATAGATAACTTTTGTGTGGTAGTAAAATCAAATCTTGATTTTGAATACAAATTCGGACTTCGTCGCTGTTGCTGAACGTATTCAAGAATGGTGAGTACGCATGCTCCTCTAATATTGAGATACTCTCATCAAATTCACCAACACCGGTGTTAATATGTAACATACTACTCATTTTTTCCGATTTTTCAAAGTCAAACCGTACTGATGGATGAATTGTTGTAAAAAATATGCGCTCTCAAACGTTGATGATCGCCTCCTCTTCACCGCCGATCCGTACAGGTTGGTGGTAAGTTGAAAACTGTTCGATTGCGTCGGTTTATCGTCGTTAAATACCAACATGTCTTACGCCGGTTTCAAATGTAACTTTACGGTTATCGTGTCACCTCGAAAATTAACAAGATTCCCGTCTTGATCAACAATTCGTAGTACTAGAGATGTTATTCGCTGCACGTTCACTGGCATATAGATGATGGTGCTTGGTGTCTCACTTATTTTATACCCAGCCTCAACTTGGATAGAAAATAATAAATATTATGTGCTTAAACATTGTTCAAAATAGTTGTTTGTCGTAATATTCGTCTCAACTTGCACCAGGTTAACTTTCATAATATTCGTCGGCTTATCTGAATAATGAGTATGAAGTGCTTCAAGTTTTCGTTTATTAAAACCCAACAATGAACCAACTGTTCGCTCTTGATCAAAATGTAGTGTTTCCGTACATTTTATCGAACTTTTCAGCGTATTGTTATTAGCGTGTAATATAAGTTGTGCATTAGTAGCTCCACTTGGTGTTAACATGTTGTCTATATAAACTTCCAAGTCCTCTAAATCATAATTTCCGATCCATTGTATCTTAATGCAATGTGGTGCATGATTAGGATCTTTCTCATCAGTACCAAAATGAAATAAATTATTTGTTTCATCGATATTCGGCACAGAATTGTACGTCTCGAAATTAACAAGCCCACAAACGTAGTCACTCTTTAATTCGATTGGTGGAAAATACTCAGCACTTAATATTGAAGTGTCTTCACTTAGAGTTAATGTGAATGACATGGTGTCTAATACATAAATGAAACAATTTAATATTTTACAATCATATTTATTTACATGAAAAGATTTGTATTACATAGAAATTCCAAACAAAGATGACCACAATTAAAATCATTATAATTTTGATAACTATTATAATTATATCTAATATTATTTCCACATAGATATCTTGCAACTTCAACAGGTGGTGGTAAATTTCCGAAACTATCGAAGTATTATTGTTGTCTTTCATCTATGCTACCCAATGACTTCCAGGTCCAGATGAACTATCCAGATTAACGACACCACACTTCTTTCGCCACGGTCGTTTCGGTAATTCGTCTCTCATGAATACACCCCGGAAATTTGGTAAAAGCTTCTTTCCAAACTGATAGATGTCGCGATCAGTTAATGGTCTATTAGGTAGCTTAGTTAGTGGTTTTTTGAATCGATGAAAAGTCCCAATCCTTTTCTGTGTGGTTTTAGGTATAATCCGGTGCCAGATTTTTTCGATCCAAGAGCGATTGCCTCCATCATTTTGTTATGTCTCTCACTTTCTTCCAACTGTTTCTTCGCTGTTTTATAGGTATTTATTGCTTTCGCAACACCAGTAGCGCCATCAGCAAGTGATCCAACCGCAGACAACCCGGCAAAAAGTGGGACTGGAATGGCAATATGCTACCAGTCTTAGGGATCGGAATAATTCTTGGTGATGTAAACTGCTTTTTATTCTTTTTCTGGAAAATTTTTCTAGCAGCTTTCAAGGCTAATTTGGTCGTATCTTTAGTAGTTTTTGGTTTGTTTTTCTTCAGTATACTTCTTATATTGCGAACACCAGCACCAAATATCACCTTTTTTCCTTTTTTAATATTCTTCTTCTGCTTCTTTGAAAGTCCCATCCCCATTTTCACCTTTGATTTCATAGCATTCGTCACAGTCCAAGCAGCGGCACGTTCGCCAAAATTTGCGTCCGCTGATTTAACTCGTTCCCACGCTTTGTTGGCTAAAATTAAATCAGCCTTATGTCAATTGTTGATGTCTTTGAATTGTGAATAAGCAATGTCGTGTTCTTTACATGCGGCGTCCAATTTATTGATACCGAGATCACCTCGCAAAAGTCGCTCTTGTAGTCTAGTTCCAAGTCCACAAAATTAATATCCAGGTATATGTAATTCAAATGGTAATTTATTTATTACAGTGTTGATCAATCCACGACCAGATGCTTTCACACTGTTTGTCTGCTTACAACTGACTGGTTGTTGTTTTCGCACAGACATTTTAAGGTGAACTGAAAACAGAAAACGTATGTTAATCTATTTATGGGTATTATAAATAGAATAAAATTATACTTAACTTATTAGTAAGAGTAATATACCAACTCTGTCAACATCAATGTGATGTTTTTGATACTGCTTTGAACTGATCGGTTAACTGGTTCATACTGCTTTGAACGGGTCGGTTAACTGGTTCATACTGCTCTGAACTGGTCGGTTAACTGATTCACATCGTTTTGAACTGGTCGGTCTTTCATCCGCTCTGTTGTAAGGCTGGTGTATAAATACAGCAGATGTATACGATAAAGCTTCAATTCTTAAGAGGTTGTTGCATAAAACAGTCGTCGTCGAAATGAATAAGAAGAAGGAGATTGTTAAAAAGAACATTATAAAGGCGGCAAGTAATATACGAAAAAAATTTAATGCCTTACGGTCTGGAAAGGTGGAATCAAATATGTTGTTACAAAGTACGCCGGAACCGGTAACTACCCCGCTTAAAGAAATAGCAACCAAGTTAAGTAATGAAAAGTCCTATTAAAATGGAAACAAAAGAAGAAGGAGAAGAAGAAGAAGTAGAACAAACGCAAGTACTAGATATGTTTACTCCTAAAATTAAAAAGAAAAAATTGGAAAAACAAACTGCAAACTACCTTACTTTACCGATGATGGAAGAGGAGGAAGACGAGGGGGATATTTCAATTCAAAATCTTCCTGAAGATATTTTTGAAGCGTATCCAGAAGAGCAGAGTACTTGAAACATCAAAATTTCCCGAATCAGCACAGAGTGTTGCTCTAAAATTGATGGGGACATCTGAAGATTTGGAAAATCAGTTTGGACCAATAGCGAAAAAATACTTACATCTATACCTTCAACCAAATAGTGGTATTGATACTGTATATGGACCGTACAAAAAAGACGAAGAATGGATGATTGGAAATCAACCGTTCCAAACAGATGGTGATGATATAATAATTAATGATATTACGTATAAAGGAACACCCGGTTTATATGAGTTGATTTTCATGAACGCACCAAAAAGAAGTATATATCGTACTGAAGATTTAAATACGTATAAACGAATTTTGAAACAAACAAATGCACACAGACGAAATTACAGCCCAAATCAACAAATAAAAGGTAGCGCCAGTTATAAATATCGAAATATTATTAGTGAAATGGTACCAATTCCAAGATCAGTTCCGAGATACAAAACGCGAAGTCATATTGGCACTACTCCAACATTCGGGACTGGTTTGATGCAGTTTAACAACTTGGAAAAAGATTTTATATACTGGAATGACCCCAATGAACTGGTCAGTCGACTACGATTACTCATAGCTTCACAACTAGCTGGAAACTCTGGTAATTCTAACGAAATAATATCGATTATTGAAGAACTAAAGGAGGCAGATATAATTGAATAAGTATGGATAAATTCGGTCGTACACGTAACAGAAACATAATTGTCGACAAATTCGGTCGTGTACATGACAAAAGTATTAAGAAAGAAGCTCTTAAATCCATTGGTTTCAAGATGACAAACACGAGAAGCTATGATATTGGAAACAGACAACTAACAAATGTAAAAAACCCCGTTAATGATCAAGATGTGGTGAATCTGAAATTTTTAAAAAGTTTTGAAATGGAGAAATTTTTCGAATTAACAGAAACAGTCGAAATGAACAAAACACAAATTGAAAATGCTGTGTACTTTAAGTTGACCCAGGCAGTACAACATTTTACATCGTATAAAACATTGATAAATCAAGAAATTTCTACATTTTATCTCCGAATATCGAAGATTGAAGAACAATTTAAAGAAATATCGAAATTTATTGAGGATATTAAGAAAAATGAGCAAGTCGTACGTGAATTACACAGACCAGCAAGAAGGAATTTTCCACGGAGGCGTGTAGTTGTGAAAGGAATTAATGATCTTTGGCAATGTTATTTAATTGAAATGGATACTTACGCTTCAGTGAATAAAAAATACAATTTTTTGTTATCTTGCATTGATGTTTTTTTAAAAATATGCATGGTGTGTGCCTGTTAAAAATAAAACTGGAAAAGAAGTGACAGCCGCGTTTGAATCGATACTTAAGAAGGGGAAAAGAAGACCAGATAACCTTTAAACTGACGACGGCAAAGATTTTTCAATCAGCTGTTTAAAACGTTAACGAAAAAGTATAATATCAATCACTACTCGACGTTTTCAACAAAAAAAGCGTCGGTTGTGGAGAGATTTAACAGAACCCTCAAGACCGAAATGTGGAAGATGTTTAGTTACAACGAATCGTATCGATGGATTGACATGTTGAGTAAATTGCTGGATGATTACAATTCGCGTAAGCATAGAACAATTAAAATGCGACCGCGTGATGTAACACCAAGCAAGGAGGAGAAACTTCTTTCGACCGTCTACAATTATGTAAAAATTGCTACTCGACCAAAATATAAAGTTGGTGATATTGTTCGTATCAGCAAGCATAAATCACAATTTGATAAAGGATATCTACCATCATGGACGACTGAACTTTTTAAAATAATTAAGGTACAACGAATCAATCCAGTTACATACCTGTTGGAAGATTATCACGGTAATTCTATTCGGGGAGGATTTTACGAAGAAGAATTACAAAAGGCGAGATATCCTGACGTGTATTTAGTGGAAAAGGTGTTGAAAAAAACAAAAAATAGAGTATATGTGAAGTGGCTCGGCTTCCCAAGTAGCGCCAATACCTGGATTTCTTCTGAGGACTTAATATGACTACTACTACAATTATACAAATTATTATTATTATTATTATTATAATTATAGACTTTACGCCAAGCTGGCGTTCACTACCTCAGTAGAACGGTACTGGGTAAAATTCACCTATACCAGCATTATGCAAGGTATTAGGCTCTGTGGAAAAGTAGTGCGCCATATCCACCCCGTAAAAGTACCATAGTACATTCTTTATATTGTTATTGTTATAATTATATTATTATTGTTATTATTATGTGAAAGATTAACGAAAAACGCGACTGCACTTCAAAAACCCCCAGGCGGAGGAAAAAGTGTCCGTGCAGCATACCTGGTCAGGTACGTAATGTCCGTCATACAGCATCCCCTTCCTGGTCTTCCCTACCTAATAAATCCCCGAACCTCGCTACAAAACCATGACAGTGAGAGATTCGAGGGCAGGTCCAATGGATGTTCGAGGACCCGCTCTAAACGGGGCATGGGCGTTCAAAGGTGTTCATGAACTCCCGGAGAAAGTCGTCTCGTGCGACTGGAGCGTGCGGAGCGTCCCAATAATAACTGCTTTTTGCATTGACGTCGCTAACATGTTGGCGTGAGATCTACAAGCCGGAATGATGTTAAGATTGCGCATCAAGGAGTTATGCATACCTCCCAGACATCCGATTATAAGTACGACCAAGTGAACAGTATAGCCCGGGTACAGTTGTCGCAGTTCGTGTATTAGATCTTGATATTTAATACTTTTTTGCTCCTCCTTTTCGACTATGTTCGACTATTTTCCCAAATACACCGTTCACGCCGGGCTACTTTCTTCTTGGCCAGGGCCAATGCGCGTATCTTATCCAAATGTGTCTGTTTGATGGCCCAAGTTTATTGTGTGATAGCGGTACCTTAGTTCTCTGGCAAAAGCCCGTACCTTTCGCGTAAAACGCCTGTTGGTCTGAATATATTCTATCACACATTGGATACGCGATACCAGCTGTCGTAGTGCCCTCACCTTGGTATCAATTTGTTTAATACGGATACGTGCCTTCTCCTCTGCAGTCTTTTGCTGCTTAGTACATGGGGTCAGGACACGCATCGCTGCATATACTGCGTTGTCGACGTCGGTGAGATCACTGGATGGGGATAGATGGTCATCCAAAATTTCGTTTAGTAGGGTCAGTTGTTCGCCCTTTACATACGTCCGTCGGTGTTTGGAAAGTGGTCGTTTGTCAAAGTCTAAATCGGTATCGAGAAGATCGCGAAATTTTTTTCTTAAATTTCCTGAGACAGAAAGGGATTTATTTAGATCGGTATCATTCTGTGTGGGAGTTGAACTCGTTCTGGTGTTAGACTCTAGCACAGTATCTGTGTTGGCTTGATTTAACAAGTCCGTCTGTGCCTCAGTAGCTATACTCTCACCATAAGTTACCGGTTGATCCCGCTCTATGATGTTATTGGTCGAGCTCTCACCGTTGACCGCAGAATTCTGTTCAACTTCCACCACTGCAGTTTCAGCAACCCTAGCTTCTTCGCGAGTTTCTCGATTATCGTCATGTCCGGTAGGTATGTTTAATTTAATGATTCGGGCTACATGGTCACGCAGATTTTGTGGCGTTAGAGTGTTCGGGATGCATCTGGCACCATATGGCGTGCATTCTTGCCATGTACCCTCTCTTATTTGGCTCACTTTGTGTGCGGCACGTGAGCAAATCTCTCCTCAAGCTGTCCGTCCACTCCAGGTGCACGAGACGAGAAGATGAATTTTAACTGGTTCCGCCTTTTTGTGCGGGCCCATCCAAGAGACCCGCGGCAGACCAGCCTTCCTAATTCTGTTGCCGTTTGGAACTAGTAGATACCTGCTGGTGGTAGTTAGCCCGGTCACAGGGACAACCATTTAGCGCTGGTTGACTCACACGCATAAGGGTTGGTACTTAGGCAGCACCCGGCCTTAGCTCGGGGAGCCCGGGAGCGCTACTTCCCGTATTGTCATAGCAACCGACCACCGAGGCAACCGGGTGTTGCAACAAACCCCTGGATTATTATTATTATTATTATTATTATTATGTATTATTATTATTATTATTATTTCTTAATAAAATTTTTAACTGATAAAAATGGCCATTTTTTTTTTTATTAATTTTTCCTTGTTTCTCTCTATTATAGACTACTTATTATTTACTTAAGCCTAATTGTTTCAACTTATATACTAAATACATTTATAAGATTTTTACTACATACAAAAAGAAGTATAAAATGTAAAAAGTTTAGTGTTTATTTAAACACCTTTTATCGGAAGTATTTGTGGCTGCCACCTGTTAATTTTTTACTATAAATAATATTATCTACTTTTATATACAAAAACTTAAACTACAAAATTAAATAATTTTATATTTTCAAAGTCGCTATCTTTTTATATTACTAAAATAGTTTTTGCTTTTAAAGTCACTATCTTTTATTTACACACACACACAACATTATTCAGCCTTTTGTCTTTTGAAACCGTACGGCACTGAATCAAATCCTTCTATACGTCGACGCTTATTAAATGTTGGCTTGAATATTTTATGCTCTGTCTTGGTGATAATATCGTGATCTTGGTGCGACGGATATTACGAGATGTAATGGTGACTGGAGGTGCATATTCAAGGATCATCTGTTTGAGGGTGTTAAAATTTGCCAATTTGCCAGATTTATAATTTATCGTAATACCTTTAATTTTACATGTGGGTGGTTTTACTTTATTTTGTTTTGTCGAATACACAGAGTAACCATACATTTTAGGGTCGCCAAACACAAATTCGTGGATATAACTTCCTACACCATAATCTTCGACCTCATCTGTTAAGTCTCCGAGGAAAGACCCTGTCGGTGGATCGTATTCCCCCTCTCTTGAGATATAGATGATACTGTCTGTATCGTAATACAAAACCCTTTCTTGTAACTTCTCCAGATAACTATACAATTTCAGTCGAGCTTGGGTGGTTACATACTGGTCTTTGGTTGGCTTTCTCGCTGACCAAATTTACTCCAAAAACTGTTTAACATCAATTTAGCCAGCGATCGTTGACCACGATTCTTCGAAATTTTATCAGATTCCAGCTGAACTCCTTCATTTTCAGAATACTCTTCGATGTATTTATTACACTCTTCCTCCGTACTGTAATTGGCTGGCCAAGCAGATGCTTCTTGCTTCATCTTCAAGAATTTATTAATAAAATCAGCAAACAAACCACCATCACCTCTTTCTCGGGTATATTGGGTTACGTCGTATTGCCAAATTTCGTACACCTCAATCAAACTGTAACCCAATTCAACAGCCTTACATATTTCATCAGGCACCCAACAACCAGAAAGTGTTCGCTCTTCATCGTTATGTGTACATTCTTCATTTTGGTTGCATTCTTCTCCACAGGTTCGACATAGGACAAACATAAGTTTATTAGTTCGCTTTGTTGGTAGCACCGGATGATATAAATTTTCTGGTGGTAGAATTTTACATTTTATCAATCCATTGATACTGCGTAATCCTGTATTTTCAATTAAATTCACGCATTCATCACCAACAAATATCTTTGAATGACCCAGAGGAAATTTCCCGTACTTGCACACCCATGGATATAAAAAGCACACATCAACGTATTTGATTTTTTCACGATCTTGAACTTTATTAATATTTATGTTTATGTATAAAGAATACGAACAATTTTTGATGACATAGATAAAAAATTGTTAGCTACTTATGATAGTATAATAAATACATATATCATATATTTAATTCATAAATACATGTTAATATGTTACAGTTAATTAATACTCGTATTGTTAAAGTCAAATAAATCATAATACACAAATACATACACACATACACACGTACACTCATAAAAAATATATGTACATCTGTTGAATGTTTCAGGACAAAATTTTTTTTCATTGAAAAGTGTAGAAATTTTTATACGTGGGTTAATATGGCTGGCGTGGCATGGTGGTTAAAGTACTCGGGTGGCTTACAAAAGTACCTGAGTTCAAATCATACCACTGGCAGGTTTTTTTAATGAAAATAAATTAAATATTTCAAGATAGCTGAGAGACGAACACGAATTATAAACGCCATCTATCGGTGTGAAATCGAAGTCGGAAAAAACAGTGAGAGTAACAGAAAAGAAAAACGTCTATAAACGTCGAGAAGGCCAATCAGAGTAATAAAAATAAAAACATCTATCGACGTCAAAAAAAAAAAAAAAAAAATTGGCGACGCTGACTTTTACATACGTGTATCACATTACCCTATATTTATGCATACTACATTGCGTTTCCAATCGTCCCATTACCTACTAATGCTGTAGCTTTTGCGAGACTACTTGCCTCGGACTTTCTTAGAGTGAGTTCTGGATACCTCTTTCTAAAAAGAAGAAGCCAGTATTTTCCTACCATATCTTTCTCTTCCGATGAGTTTGACATTTTTAAGTCATTGGCAAGTGTCATTTGGCATTTAACCTTTCGGCATTCTTTAGAACTTAATCCGGAAAAAAGTAAGGTGCAGTAGTGAAAATAATATTTTAAGCTTTCTTCGTGTTCTGCAGTAGACACCTTATTAACAGAATAATTTGGCGTAAGACGAGCTTCATCAATTTTTAAATTTCTGGTTTTGAGATAATAGCGTCGTAATGTAGTGAAAGCAATGCCTAAAGTTTGGGAAGCTTTCCTTACACTCATTCCGTTTTTTATATTCGTTAATGCTTTCTTCATATCATCAGCCGTATGATCCCCGATTTTACGGAATTTCACGGGACGAGGCATACTGAAAAAAATCATACAAATATAAAAGACGAATATATATTATTATCTAAAGTACACAGTTTGGCTCATGATCCATTGTGTACTCAAGTGATCTGAGTCATTGTGTATTTGGTCGCCATTTTTAATTTACGTTATACCACATGGAATATTACCAGTTATAAGAAGATGCATTATATTATGTCAGTGATCTCAATTAAACTTAATTTCTATCATAAATATCAATTTTATAATAAAACGAAACTCTCCAAACGAACACTCCAAAAAAGAAACACTTAATAATATAATTCATATCCACCTAAATCGTCAACACATATATTGTAATTATCTTGGTCTCATAAACTAACAGCATGGTTAACACGTTCCCGGTCATTGACGTCTATGACGTCAAGTGAAACCTCCGTAACGCATACACAACGTCATATGACGTCAACAACTTCTATCCATTTTACATGATACGCCTGTTATTTTTAGTAATTCCATTGAAAATATTCATAGTATATGAGGAAATGTTACAGATTAATTAAGAAAAAGTAACGTAAAAGCACAAGTTATGGACAGTTTAAGAATAGATCTTTTAAGTTCGACGTTGTATCGGGTAATTTATTTTATTTATAAGTACAAACGTTGTTGCAAGTAATTGAAGGATATCTGATCAATGATATTATCTGTTTAAAATTTGTGTGATAACGTAAAATAAAAAAATATTCCTAAAAAAATAAAACCCTGTCAGGAAATCCAGTTATGGACAGCTGAAATCTAGTAATGGACACCCAGTTATGGACATACAATACAAGCATATTTTAAAAAATTAAAGAAAATTAGCATTTTATCAAAGATTTTTTTATTCAAAAAATTGTAATAACATCTTTAAGTTACAAAATTAATAAAAAAAGGACACAACAAGCTCATTCGGCAAAAAATTTAGGACTAAAACTAATTACGAAACAAATAGTAAATATTTGGCCATCTCCTGTATTCTGTAAAATCCTCTTTTATTAATGAGAATAGGCTCTTGAATATATTTACAATATCATCTTTTTTATACCAAATTTTATCCAGCGTATCAGGCCAACGAAATGTATTACTTTTGGATAATACCATAGCACTTATTTCAAAATAACCTCCATCTATATTTTTAATAATCCTTGGGAAGTACTGTTCTTCATATCTAACTATGACATATTTTCTTTTTAGTTTTGTTTTGAACAATTTCTCTAAAGTAACATTTTCTGAATCAGATTCAAATACTTTTCTGGCTCAAATTGATCATTCTTATCTGTTTCATCACTGCCATACATATTCCGTGCATTTTTACTTTCTTGATTTTCTGATTCTACTTCTTTTGTTAAGCTTGTTTTTGAAATGCATTGTTTTTCATTCTCTCTTTTTTTTACTTGTTTCTTTCTTTCCACGGCTTTGTTTTGCCTTTCTTTCCAAAGCCTTTCTTTTAAAATCTTCTTTTCTTGTCTTCCTCTTATTCGTTTTTCTTTTTCTTCTTGTTTTTGCTTCTTTTCATTTTATTTTTTTGTCATAAAGGCTCTTCAACAATCACTAGTAATAGCGGAAGGTAATTGTTGTTTTTCGCGTCGTTTTTTGACTTCTGATTCGGGCCAAAATAAAGCCCGTTTAAAAGGTGACGGAATCTTTGTATCTCTAGAAGCAACCGCAGAAGTCGACGGTTAAGATTTTGGAGAATTTGAAGTAAGTGGTGTACAACATGCCGTCGAACAGATATTTTTCTCCAGTGAAAGGATCTGTGGTATTGATTGTTTGTTAATTTCTTGCGTATTTGATTGATCAGTGGTCTGTATTTCAATTAATGAATTTTTTTGCCCTTTAAACGACTGAACGTTATTTTCTGCATTTTCTTATATTATTTGTAAAAGAAGTGGTTCTTCTAAGATTTTCTCCTTTTTTTGTTGATCAGGAATTTCTTCTTCGGGAATATAATTTCCAGGACTACATGAATCTTCATTCATAAATTCCAAGTCTGTTAACGTATGTTTAACTTCAGCCCAGATTAAAAATAACAACAGATCTTCTTTTGGTAATGTATATTCTACGTCAGTTCTGTTCATGGTGTATAACTGATCGAGTAAAGCCAGTTTTTCTAACGTAAATACACGCTCAATTTGATATTCTAGCATTGTTATTATATTTTCTTGAAATATAATAGAAATATTATATTTATTATTTTGGGAAATTTATTTTAGATTGATCCGTGGACTGAGTTATTTTCTAGTGACAGTGTTAATGATGAAGAAGAATATGACCCATACGATCTGTACGAAGATGAGAGTGATGAATTTGACAACGAGTATGAGATAGAGGAAGAATGGTTGGAGTCAACTTCTTCAGTAGAAGCAGAAGAAGAATTCGAAAACAACTGTTTCGAATCAGAAACAATAATCTCTGTAAGTGCTGACGCAGGAAACGATAGTTGGGAAAATACAACTGCTTCTGTTCCTGAATTCAATTCTGATGGGAATACCTCTGGTTTGAAAGCTAATGTTGATCCAAACGAGTACGGTGGAGTTTTTGAACTTTTTTTTTTTTATTTTGAATATACTAACTTATGTTGTTGAATGTACAAACAACTATGGCACAACTTGAGCACATAATTCCAAGCGTAGGAAAAAAGGACCGAAATGGTCAGGTTTCTATTCTGTTACTACTGATAAGATTAAACATTTTTTGAGATTGTGCATACTACAAGGTCAAATATCTACTTACAACATGCCTCGTTATTTTTCGCACAAAGACGTTCTTTATTTCGGGAATCTAGTACTAGTCAAGAAAACGGGGATCACTAACTAGAAACAAACCCCAGTAACCCGATATCTAAATTGAACAAAAAAACCGTTTTTATTAGATGCAGAATGTGCTTGAAAAGAAGAATTCGAAAAGAATCAAAGTATAGATGCAAAGGCTGTCTGGACAAGCCAGTGTTGTGTTCCGATTGCTTTGAAGAATGGCATAGAAGAATTTAAAAAGACTAATTTGTAGTTGTTATGTGTTAAAAAGTGCTGATATCATCTAATTGCGTTTTATTATTTATTACTTTTCAGAAACCCTTTCAGTTGTGGCAGATATGCCTCTCAAACTTTTATCGATGTTTCTCAAGCTAAATTTACTGCACCACTCATATAACTGAAAAAGTAGTTTATATGTTGCTAATTTTCAGTCTGCAGAATCTCAAGAATAGACGGATATGTTGACGGGCAATTTATCCTAAGATGATTGAATCCCGAGCACGATAGTAGAAAATAGTATATATCCAATAGTTCCCCCATGCCACATAATGAACATGGTACGTCGTCAGCAATAATATACTTTTGATTCGACGTTACATTACGATAAGAGCAAATTAACTGGTTTATGTGATAATTCGAAAAACTAAATTCAACCTACTGCTCAAAAAATTTTTGTATATCTAGTTTTGACATTTCTATCATCAGATATTTCCAGTAACATTTGATTCTACTCAATAGCTTACTGAATTTGCATGCTGTTAAAATCGAAAATGAATTCTAACCTTCATAGTTCATACTTGACAGTTAATTCTTTAGGACTAATGATGAGCTCAGCTCGTCATACTAATTTTTAAAAAAACTTCAAGTGATGAGTGTGCATTGTCTTATATCGGTAACTGGAGGCGTATGTGGTATTTTTTAATTCTTTTTTTTTTCACACAGATTTCCACGTACCCCACGTCGAAAACTATTTTGGGTAAATGCCATTAAAAGATCCGATGATTGGATTCCATCTGTACACAGTTTAATTTGTCCGTTACATTTAGAATCGAAGTACTTTCCCAGTGAACATTTTTCTGTAAATTTTATGTCACAGTGACAGAACTGAAAGTCACATGTTACATAACATATGAGTCACATATGACTCACATGTAACTTGCAATTTCCCACTTATAAACGTAACAATGTGACGTAACATTGTTATGTTCTTGTTACGTTTTAGGAAAATATAACTTTGATGTTACCTCATAGATAAAAATTACGCCTTCTTTTGCAAAAAGCAAATTCAAAATTCCCTTTTTTATTTCTTATTAATATTACATACACATATTACCAACTTATTAACATATACATACACCTAAATTATTATTATTATTATTATTTTTTTTTTTTTTTGTTGACTGTTTGCAAGATTCGAACCATTATCCAAGCTGAAGCATCTTTTAAATTATCGACAGTCTCAACCACTAGACCAAACTCACTTATTTATTCTTATCTTTATATATTAATATATATCACAAAATAGTAAATAAAGCCTTACAAGAATTTTCATAAAAGTTTCATTTCTAAATTAATATGTAACAAAATTAACGTTGTTTTAACGACATTAATGTTGTTTTAATGAAATGTCGAAATCATGACTCTTTTGTTATGTTTTTGTGACGTATCAATATTAATAAAATATTCGTTCATCCATTTCATCCATCCATTTTTGTATAAGTCGATTTATGTTATTTGTTATATGGGTTATGGGGTTATATTTTATGGGGTTATATCATATATTATGGGGTTATATTATATAATATAACCCCATAACCCATATAACAAATAACATAAATCAACTTATACAAAAATGGATGGATGAAATTTAATTACATCAGACGCCAACAGGGGATAGATTGAAAAACTGTAGGAATCTTTAAATGGATAATTCCTCACTAATTGATACATTTAAAATTAATATGGTAACAAAACATTTCACAAAAGTGACAAATGAGATGTTTTATTAATATTGATACGTCACAAAAACATAACAAAAGAGTCATGATTGTGACATTTCATTAAAACAACGTTAATACGTCACAAAAACATAACATAAGAGTACTGTTGTGACGTTTTGTTCAAAGTAACATTGTTAGGTCATCAGGACATAACAAAAGAGTCATGGTTGTGACATTTCATTAAAGTAACGTTGATACGTCACAAAAACATAACATAAGAGTCAGTTCTGTGAGGTTTTATCAAAGTAACATTGTTAGGTTGCGAAGACATAACATAAGAGTCACACTGTGACGTTTTATCAAAGCAACCTTCATACATCATCTAAACGTAACAGCAGTCACAAATGTGACATTTTATTACAGTCACAATGGCATGTAACTGTTACGTAACATACAGGTAACAATTAGGTATATAACATAAAACTAATTTTATATAATTGTTATGTCACCCATAAGTCCAAAAAAAAAGTTACGTAACTTGTTATTTCCTTGTTACATCACATTTACATTCTATGTTCATTGGGTGTTCTTGCAAACAGGACAATGTCGTCTGCATATGCCAACATTAAAATATTATTAAACCCGTCTATACTGCAACCTTCAAATCCCTTATTTAACAGATAATTTTCCATGTCATAAGTATATAGGTGAACAGTAAAGGATTTAATTCATCACTCATACTATCACTCATGTTTAAACAATTTTCTTTTTAAATAATTTGTTTATATATAATTCTGACAATTTCCAAACTAGTATTTTATGTTTATATTTTTGATACCATAAATAAAAAAAACAATATTTGGATTATCTCACTCGGATAATTATACTGTGTGAGTTTTTTGAGAGTTTCCATTTTTATTACAGACAAAACATTGAATCGAAAAATTGTTCAAATAAGAGTTGTAGATATCGACGGGGGCAACCGATTGCTATAATCAGGAGCTTTATAGCTCTTATAGTTTTCAAGCTATGATACAAACTTATAGATTTTTAAATGAGACTATATATTAATTTTTCGATAAAACTGATTTAATGCATTAATTAACAACATAAATGAGCGAAAAAATTTTTTTACTCAAGTTTAATTTTTTAATTTTTCTTTAATTTATCAGTTAGGCGATTAAAATATGCATATGTACTTGAGGCTGCTTCAACCGATAGTGTTCTGGTTGGTTACATTTCCGTTACATCCAAGAAAAGAACCTTTTCCAGTACCATTTCTATCATACAAATTTAGTTGTAATAAAAATGGCAAATCTCAAAAAACTCACGTGGTATATGATAGAAGAGGAGCACTATTGTTTTAGATACATTTGGTTGAGCATTGCAAATATGCACTGAACTTCGTATGAACGTCAGTAGCAATAATTGATTAACCTCACTTTTTACTGATGTATTAAAGTTTTCTAATAATTTAGAATATGTTATTTGAAGTTGACTTTTATATACTTTTAATAAAAACCAATTAAATTCACTATTATGAGTATTTTAATTTAGTCAACTGTGATTTTTACGATTTTATACGATTTATCTATAGAATACATATAAAAAACGTCTGTTCGTTTCAATACTATTCACTGAACCTCAATTTTTATTGTATTGCTATATTATTGGGTTGTAGGCATGCATATTTTTTACAAACAACGTTTTCTTCTTCTGCGCCTCCATTTTCCATAACCGTTATGAGTACGACTTTATTAATAATTTCTTGCATTGTTGTATATTCTGAATTCTCTCTCCATTTCCGTATTATGCATATGTGGTCTAAATTCTCAAATTTTATCAGTTCTGCTACCTTCACTTCCAGTATTGTATTTTCACCATCAAAATCAAATGGTACAATTCTTGCAACACATCCATTTTTTAGATATGTGCATGTATTATCTGTTTTTCTGGGCTTATTATATTCCATACTGTGATATACAACTCCTTGATGAATGCATCGATTATATCTGGCTCAAGCCGTGTTTGTAGGTCAAATTTGTTTATAACTTATCAATATTACATCATTTTTATCCCGAACAAAATTGAAGACTATTGTTCGTCGTTTATTTACATTTTTGCAAAAATCCCACGAATTTTTATTTTTTTGTTGTTGAGAAATAGCTGAGAAATCCATTTCGACGTAAAGTACGAGTTGCTATTTGGTTCATGATGCTTTTTGGGCCTGTAATACACCAGAAATCCAATGGTACGAAGCGGTCGGTGCAAATTTAAGGGGAAGTACGTAAAATCGGAAGATCAGGGGCGTCGGCTAACTTTTATGTGGGGGGTTGGTAAATATTATTTATCTAAATTTGTTTAAAACTATTCTAAGAAATAACTTACACCCACAATTCAGTTCTATAGATAAACGGAATTGAATGTTATATTAATGAATATGTAAGTGCGATTTTTAGAAAATTAGCAAAGATGTCGAAAAACCAACTTCATTATCGGATTCGTCAGCGTAAAAGACGTTAACTAGCCGAAGCTGACAAAAATTCTAGAATATTCTACTCGTCAATTAGCAGAGATATCAAAAAACAGACTTCACTATTGAATTGGTTACTAAAAATTAGATTAAGCAGCGCAATTTGAGAAAAATTCTAGAATGTTCTTTCATTAATTAACGAAGATATCGAAAAACCGGTTGTACCATTTAATCGGTCATCAAAAAAAGACGAAATATCACATTTTGATAAATGTTCTAGGATCTATAATATTCTATTCTGGCTGACGAACAGATCATTCTAGAATGCTGGCAAAAATCGAACATTTAGTTTATATTAGTTTACTTTTGGTTGGACAGTCAAATGGTGCAATTAATTTTTCAATATCTTTGCTACTTGAAAATTAGAATATTCTAGAACATTTACCAAAATGTGCTATTTGGTTTCTTTTTAGGTGGCCAATTCAATGGCGACGTCTATATTTGGATATCTTTGCTATTTTACGAATAGAATATTTCAGAACATTTGTTAAGATATGCTATTTGGCCTCTTTTTCAATGACCAATTAAAAGCTGTAATTGATTTTTCGATATCTGTACTAGTTAACAAATAAAACATTCTAGAATTTTTGTCAAACTCTGCTGCTTAATCTCATTTTTAGTGATCAATTCAATAGTGAAGTCTATTTTTTGATATCTCTGCTAGTTGACGGTTAGAATATTCTAGAATTTTACGTTACTCATTTTGCATTTGCATTTTGCATATTACGTATACAGAATATGTATGCAATAAAATTTAAAAATTTTAGTCTACGAGACCCCCATACAATATTACCCATGGCCCTGACTCTGGCTTGGTACATAAATTTTCACCAACACAGATAAACGATAACATATCTATGAGAGGAGAACCCCACTAAGTCGCTGACGTCACTACGTAAAATCGGAGTACGTACCATTGGATGTCCACTGTATCTTTTTCAACTCGTATATGTTACTTTCAAATGGATACGTTGATGTGGCCCACAACGGACTATTTTTTCGCACACTTTCTACCATATGAAGAAGGCAATGCACATTGAAAGTCATAAATTCTGGTCCATACAAGTTCTGGCTGTCAGCAATAAAATCTAATATATTTTCTTCACACTCGCAGAGTTCGCTTTCTGTCATTTCTTCTGAAAGAAGTATGTGCATGCTTTTAACAAACAATCTATAAGTTTTGAGAACATTTTCCCCTATTATTCCAGTTAAGCAAGGAAGGCTATAAAAAAGTAGCCAAGAACGCCATTCTGTTGCTTTCCATGCTTTTTTATTCTTTAAAATACGTGGCGTTCGATGGATTTCATTTGACGGCATAATTTGGAGCAAGCGCGAATTTATAAGTTTTATCTGTGCAGTACTCAGGAAATTAGTACTCCATGCAGCCCATAATTGACGCGTTAACTCCTAAGAGGACACCGTGCATGTAGTCATATAAATATCCCCATACACAATCAAAACCAGATAATGATGTTAAAACTTTTTTCTGGAGAATCGACATCTCTAGTCCCTATAATAAATAGAGTCATGACATGTGTGATGAACACTGATTGGTTCCGGCATTTTCTGTCTAACGTTGGGTAAAATAAATTGAAAATAAGTTAAAAAATATTTAACAAAAACCATTTAGTTTAACCTAGAAAGAATAATTAAATTTTTTTAATTGTTCATAAATTCATAACCTATTAACAATAATTATGTACTCAAAAATATTTACACAAACATGTGATAATTAATTTCGAAGCTTCCCGCTCTGTTTTGGAAAGAAAATGGATGACATGTCACGACTCTATTTATTATAGGGACTCTAGGTAAACCTATACGGTAAAGCCATCTATGTAGCATAAATACAATTACCGCTTGCTACTTTCGCACCTTTGACTTTATATAGTAATTTTTTTTAGTTTTCGGTAGATTTTTTAAATCTTTTCTTCGTTTTTTCACGTCCATTAAGAATTCTTCATGTGTACGTAATGGAGGATATTCAATCGTTAGTAAATATCTTACACAACGTGATATGCTTTGACCTTCAATGTAACACCAACTGCAATCATGATTGCCATTGAACTGAACACGGTTTTGCATAATTGGTCGAGCAACAGAATCCACAGGAAAACAAAAAATCTTACAACATTAGGTGACAAAACTATCATCTTCAATTTCAACAGTGATACCAGTTTTCATGATATTTTCTATCTGACTAATAAATAATCTTAAATATAAGTTCATGAATTGAGGCTGTGGTTCACACGTGGTATACCACAACGCAGCAAGTAGCATGAATTTATGACGATATTGCTTCGGAATTTCATTAATAATGCACTGTATTGGCCAGAAGCTATGTCGACCACTTTCAAACTGGGGTGTTCCATCCGTATTTACATTCAAAGTTAAAACTATGTCCTTTTCTTTTCTTTTAGATTTAATAAAATTGTCTTGTCTATATCTCAGCCATCCTTTTCGTTATGGACGTGACATCTTTTGAAACGTACCCCTTGCAGTCAAAATGGTGCATTCTAGTTCGCTCCCGAGGCCAGATTTTAATCTTATCCTGAAAAAGGGTCGTACGTTAGTTCGCTCCCGACGTGTTACCTACTGACAGGTAAAATTAATTACCTAAAAATATTCAAACTCACACATATACAGCCATTCTTTTGTTACGGACGTGACGTTTTCATGCCGTTTACACGCTTTCTTATAAGAAAAAAATAGAAGTTATTTTTTTCTTATAAATTTTCAATACTAAGCAGATAGACAAATGTGTAAACAATATTTGTACTGAATATAAAATAGCTAATCTATCACTAGTGTATACATCCCGAAACGTACAATCAACAGTCTCCTTTTTTTCAATTACCAGATGATCATTAATGAGTTGACGTATGGATGAGTTTTCGAGTAGTGATCGTAACTGATATAGTATATCAATATTCATAAAATAATTATCATTATTTAATGATAAATTATACTGTCAGGTGCATTTTTCACATGTTGCTGCCTGTGTCTTCTTCAATTCAGTTTTTATCATTGGTGTTGTTATCGCGCAATGACACGATGGACAATAAAACACATAAGAAATAACTTTTTCTGAAGGATTGAAAAAATTTTTCGTAAAGTGTTTAGACGTGTCCAAATCATTAAAATCGGGACCAGCAAAAGTTTTCACCATATCGAGAATAACTTGTTGAGCTGCATCTCATAAATTATATTTCTGTGTGACACATGTCACCATGTTGTACATTTCCCATACAGAAATGTTAGCTACCTCAAACATAATCATTGTTTCTAAACTTTCTGTGTCCATCGCTTCTTTCGGAATATCGCTCCAGTCTGGGATCGGTGAATTATAATCTGCACTTACATTCGAACTCAAATCATCTGTATCATTCGAATCGTCTGTACTGTCCCTGTCCTTTATTTTGGAAACAGAATGGAGTTCATTTTAATAAACTTAAAAAGTAAACGTCGTTTGGCAGTATTATACTTATTATGTGAAGATAAGTAATAGCGATTGCCTAGATGATCCGTTACATGACAATTTTTCAACCAAAAGATGATATCGATAGAAAATTTTTTTATTTCTATCTTTTTTTTTTTTAATTTAACTTGATTAGTGCGCAGTGGAATTATTGTTCTGGTGATTAATTATCCCATTTTTTTTTTATCGATGTTAATAAGAGGCCGTGTCTTATCCCCTTTTCTCCGTTTATGAGTATATAATTGAGATTATAATGTTAGCTCACTATTGCAATTTTGAATTTTTTTTAAGTGTGGCGCTTTACTACGTGTCACGGAGACTGTAATGTTAGCCCGTTTGTGGCTTTGCATCAGTTTATAGCTGTCGCCAAACCAAAATTGACGCTTTGTGTTGGAGTTATTTCATGTGTAGTATTTCGGCGAGAATTTTAAAGGATATTGCTGAAAAAATGTGTTTTGTCGTAATGTAAGTAAATTATTAAGCGAAATTTCTCAAAATAAATATAAATTATTACAATTATAATATTATTATACACTAATTTACAATGAAATATACTTAACTATTTTAAACTTATCTAGTACCTATACCTAATAATTATTCCCTTTTTGCTATTTAATTACTTTAGCAAGAGGGCCGTCACGATTATGGAAAAACATCGTGTTCCTCATTATTTACTCAAGTTAGAGCTTTCAGAAAACAATGGCCTGGGCGGACTCTTGGAAATTGATAAACGGACAACGTGTGAGTGGCTATAGGGACCGTCAACATTGACGTCAGCGCCGCCAAGTGGGGGTTAGGTGAACTAATGGAATGTTGATTTAGATCAAGTTTATATGCGTATTTTTTATTTATTTATTTATTTATTTGTTTTTGTTTTTTTTGACAAATATAAAAATATAATTTAATTATTATTATCAAAAATATAATTTTCGACAAATATAAAAATATAAGTATTTAGACGTTATCATGCCTAAATCACGATTACTATGTTGTATTAAAGGATGTAATAATACACCAGCAAATACAAAAGACAGTGATCCTCCAGTAACTTTTTATAGATTCCCAAGTGCAGGTGTGCATAGACAATGGAAAAAAAATATACGAAATTTGTGGATACGTGCTGTAAAAAAATACTCGTAAGTCAATTTTTCAAGGAATACATAAAATAAATTTAATGTATGTTTGCATATAGAAATTATTATTAACATTAAATATAATTTTAAAAATCTTTTTTTTTTTTAACATAAACCCTTTGTATTAAGTGCTTGGTTTTTATTTGTAGAAGGTATGGTGAAGACTGGGAACCCTCTTCATCTTCAAGAATATGTAGTAGGCATTTTGTTGAAAATAAGAAATCTGATCATCCATTAAGTCCATCCTATGTGCCTACAATTTTTCACGGAATAAAAACTAGAGAAAACGTAACGTCAGTAAGGTTTCAACGATATCAACGTCGTTTACAAGCTAAAAATCATTTAGCCACTACCATAACAAGGAAAACAACTATTAAAGACAATCAGTTTGAAAAAATGGAGGAAGATTTAAATTTAGAAGTTAATCCTGAATGTTCTGTGATAACTGAAAATAAAAAATATCGCGATGTTGAGTGTCAAAAAAATTCTGATGAACATGGAGATATAGTAAAAAATGTGTGGTTTTATGGTTTTACTGAAAAAGAAAACGGCATTTGTACGGCACAAGTGCAAATTATAAGTAAAATAAAATCGGTTAAAGACAAAAATATTGCCATAAGCCTACCACTAAACAAGAAAAGAAAAGAAGTCGGGTGTGATCCAATTAATCCCGCAATCTACCAATCAAAACCCGAAGGATTTTATGGGATTAATTCCTTAAAAACTAATGAAGATTTAATCCCGTTATCAGGTGTGACACAGCTTCAGTTTAATTACATGTTAAGTTTGTTACCTGATTGTAAAACATCAAAACTTAGTAAAAAAAATAAATTGTTATTATTTTTAATGAAGTTAAAATTAGGAATCAGCTTCTCAGCTATTGCTCCATTATTTGGGATTTGTCGGGCCACGGCACATTCGATTTTTGTTGCAACATTGGAAAGATGTTTTATCATTTTCAAGAACTATATAACTTGGCCATCTAAAGAAACAGTAAAAGCTGCACTACCAGAGGCCTTTAAGCAACATTATCCAAACACACGAGTGATTATTGACTGTACAGAAATAAAAACTGAAGTTTCTTCTGATATAAAGAACCAACTTTTAATGTATTCTTCATATAAAAGTAGTCATACAGCTAAATTTTTAGTTGATATTACTCCTTATGGATTAATTACTTTCATTTCTGATTGTTATGGTGGTAAAGCTAGTGATTCATTTATTACTGTTGATTCAGGTTTACTGAATCTTTTAGAACCTGGTGATGTGGTAATGGCTGACAAAGGTTTCCCCAGTATTCGGACAGATGTGGAAAATCGGAATGCAATATTTGTAATGCCACCTTTTTTAGAAAATGATCAATTTTCTCCGGAACAAGTGGATGAAACTTATAAAATTGCATCTGTAAGAGTTCATGTAGAACGGGTAATTGAACGAATAAAGGATTTTGATATTCTGAAGAAAATGCCTATCAGTTTAATACCACACATAGATAAAATCGTATATGTAATTTGTGCTATAAATAATTTAAGAAATTTTATTATTAAAGAAAGTGGCAAATGTTTAAATGCTAAAAGTTAAATTATTGTATAAAAGTTATAGATATCTAAGATGGATGGTATAATGAATTGTAAATAATGTCGTACTTGAATATATAATTTATTAATTCCAACAAGTTCTGTTTGTATTATTTTTATTATAATAAACTATTTGAAACACATTTAAAAATGATTTTATTTTAATACTTTAATTAATTTTTTTAATACTTTCAATTTTATCTAAAATCAACTTTTCAATAAAAATTATTACAATCCTTTTAACTAGAAATATAGTTGCACTCCAATATTGTATTATCATTTTTTTTTTTAATTATCACTTTTCACTAAACTAAATAACTCCATTAATTGCGGTAAGTAATCCTTAAAATAAAATAATTCTAATTTTGGTATACAATCAGCGAGAAATGCATCATTTCTTTTTACATTTATTACAATATGTTGAGTTGGAGAGTAAATAAATAAATCGCAAGAAGGAATTCCTGTGACATAAATTAATAACTGTATTTGCGTATAAACTGGCTTGTTTTCTTTCAAGACTAAACCATTTTCATCTGATGATAAATAATCTACATTTATTACATTTTTGTCAAAATCAACAATAAGTTGATTTTTACAATTATATGGGCATTTAATTTCCAACAGTTTATCTTCAATATTCGTTCTACGAATTATAATGCCATCAGGAGAAGCTGCAAGCCATGGTTGTAAGAAATGTACAATTAACCCTACGTTTACAATTTTATGGTCGGAGGATAAATAAAATTTTTTATATTCTTCTAATGCGATAGATTCATTTTTTTTTCCATATTGAAGAGAAGCAGAGGTTACATTATTAGATAATAAAAGAGTTTTGATGAATTTATCTTTGTCTTTATGTTTAGCTTTAACTCGGTGTGCATTACTTGCAGTAACCCGTAATTTCCTTTCGTAGAACCAATTTTTACATTCTGCTTGTCCGGCCGTTTCAACACAAATTTTGATAGTTGCATGATAATCTTGACACACAACTTTTTGAGCATAAAATTGGTATTCTTCAGGGGAAATAAATATTGAAGGTACTGTCCAAATTCTATTCATTAATTGCAATAATACTATATCCGGTATAACTTTCGCAATTTCTTCAGTAATTTTTTCTTTGTTAATTCTTTTAGTTAAAGTAAGAAGTTTTTCGACTGCAATAATTTCTTTCTTATTTCTTTCCTCAAGTTTACAAGTAAGATATAAAGGGCAATATGTTAATCCAGCATCTTCCAAACCTTTGGCAGTGACAGTATGAGGTTGAACTTTTGTTTCATCAATTGAAAGTGGTGGTGGCGGAAATAAATATTTTAATTTAACCGGTGTCTCATATTGTTCCAGCTTGGATTTAGATGGCTTCCCCCATTCTTGAGATTTACTTGTTTTTGAACTACTACTTTTTGAAGAATTTATGAAATGAAGAACAGCACTAATATGTTTACACTTGCCACTTAGACCTGCTTTACATGTGCATTCGGCTGATATCAGATTTCTATTTATGTCTAGCTGTAAACGAAAAAATTACTAATTAATGAATCAATTTATTTTCTTATATGTTTCTATTTGATATATTAGATATGAAAGAATATAATGATGAAATTATTACAATGAAAATTACTTACAGATAGATTGATATTATATTTTGTTGCTATTTTTGTTTGAGCTACCACTTGTCCTGTCACTCTTGTTTCATCTACAGACTGAATTTCAGTTACATTTATTACATGCCCAGCGTCAAACAGTTTTTTACCCTTATCACTTGTGCTTTTTCGAAATCCATCTGCATTTATGGATTGAAAACCGTGCTTAATAATTTTTTTTAGCATTTTTTTAAATTATTTTATTCACTTATTGCACGTAAACGACGTAAAAGGGCGATTCTCGCTTGACACACGGGATATTTTTGCAACAAAAAAATTTTTAAAAAAAAAATTAATAACAAACAAAAACAAAAAGTTTATAACATGGGGCAACTGGATTAAAATTTTTTGAGCATACTTTAATTTGTATCTGAAATGCAGTACTCCAAATAGAAGACATAAACTTCGTTTCGTACGATATCCCGTGCGGCACGTGAGTTTATGCCTTATATCTTGAGTACTGGATTTCAGATAAAAATTAGAATATGCTCAAAAAATTTTAATTCTTTTTCTGCGTATTATAAACATTTTGTTTTGTTTATTATTAATTGCATTTTTTTTAAAATGTTTTTGTTGCAAAAATGTCCCGTGCGTCACGCGAGAATCCCCGAAACATTACATTCCAATAGTTACTTATTTAGCCACGAGTGTCGCTGTAAAAATTGCAATCAACGACATCTATATTTCCCTGACGGTTCCTATTGTAATTTCTATGGTGAATAATTGGTTCAACGTGTCTACTGCGGATAAAAATAATTATTGTTAGAAAGGGGAAATACATTCCGGAGGTAACTTTTGGCGGCCAAATACGAAATTCTGTTGGGTCACAAACTGGCGGACTCGAGCACGTGGCTGTACAGTTGCAACTGAAATTAAAAGGGGGTATTATAATGTTGATACGTTTTTTTTTTTTTTTTTTTTTTTTTTTTTTGAATAATTAAATGTTTAGTAATATTTAGCAACGAACTGAATTGGAAATTGAAATGAATTTAGGTAGTTACTTGCAAATGTAACTGTATTACGGTATTAGTGAATAATCTGTAATTTTTTTTTTATCTAAAAACCAAAAATACTGGTCAGTAATAAATATCGTACCTTATTTATGAATAACGGTTGAAATGTAGTCGATATTAGATGCCGGTTGAATATCCATAACTCGCGAGAATTTTTAAGTTAAATATTACAATTTGCGCGCGATTACATAATTACACTGCCCTTTTTCTGTAATTTTGATTTGTATAATTGCTTGAATTGAATTTTAATTTAATCGAACTTGAATCAAATCGTATAAATATTGAAATATTTAAAAATCATTTAATCGATAAATTATTGAAATTTTGTTAAAACTTTAAATATTTTTGAAATATGCAAAACGTAGAATATTAAAAAAATCGTAAAAATATCAAAAATAGGAAAATCGTAAAAATTAAATCGTAACTCGGTTCTTTCGTGACGGTTACTTAAATCTAATTAAAATCTAATCTCGAAATTTTTTCTTCAGCGCGAGCTATGGAATTTTTGAGACATATCTCTATCCTTTTCTATGTATTTTTGTGCTCATGTCAATTGCTAACTGGGGGAGCTATAGTTCCTTTTGTGCCACGTATTTTAATTTTGGTAGCCACGTATGTCATCAACGATGAAATACGCACCCTTGAAATTTATAAAGAAAATGCATTGTGTACTTCGTATTTGGCGCCCTGTAGTCTGTCAGTTTGACAGTTGTGTACAAACAATGAACCATGAAATATTTTAATAAGTGTGTGTTTTAATGATGAAGTTACTATTAATTGTGCTTTAAGTTTATTATTTTTATTTATTTTACAAATAAATGTTGTTACTATTATTTATTTTTTTTTTTTTTGACTATTATCCAGGTGATTACAAAGCTGGCGTTCCAGACGAAAATTTTGTTAGCCTAACATTAGCTAACGGAGCTTTCACCGTTACAAACCAGAGGGCTCTGAATCAAAAATTAAGGTATGTTAAATATTTTTTCACGGTTTTTCACGGTATAAATACTTAATTTCTGAAGTACATAGCCACATTTAAAAATTATGGAATAAAAATAATCAGTCATCATGTTAGAAATTGTTGTTTAATATATAATGTATATTAATTTTTTGAATGCGTGCCCTCTGGTTTGTAACGGTGAAAGCTCCGGTGGCTAACGTTAGGCTAACAAAATTTTCGTCTGGAACGCCAGCAAAGTGACTAGACGTTCATCTGTCTATGGGTATAATTTTAGTATACATTGTAGTGCAATGTTACACCCCCATAACACTGGGCAACAAAAAAAAAAAATTTTTTTTTGTCCCAAAGGGTTTAATGCTTGATCTTTACAGTATTTTATACGCTGAATCCAAAAATGAAAACAGTTTTTTCCCATCACACAAGGTTTTCTTGTGACAATCCAATAAATATATCACAATTTATACAAATTTACTCCAATACGGATCCAGGCTTGGTACATTAAAAGATAGTTGTAAGCGACTTTTTTGAATATTTTACTTCTGGTACATCTCTTTTAAGAATCCAGCAGTAGTTAGTCAGCATCCTTGCATCCCATTTTCCCTGGTACCTTTTTTCCACACCTGAAATGACTGGATGAAGCCGTTCTCCATGTTCACTACTTACATACCCTAGATTCTGTGGAAACGAAGGAACTGGATTTTGAGTGACATGTTGCAACCCAAATCACTGTATACTTTCAGCAGATAGTCCACATATTTCTTATAGTTGTCGAGTTTATGTCGTCCTAATAAATATTTAACCAGATTTTTTAAACAAATCCAGGCGTTTTTTTCTAAGTCATTACGTCTGCTTTCGAAATTAACATATTTTATCAATTCTTTTTCTGTGGACCTACAAAGATACTTTCTTTGATAGCATCATTAAGTTTGGAAAACTTCCCTTTTAAATATAAAAACCTTGTCCATTCTTGTCCAAAATAAGTAGCTCTTATATAACAGCGGAGTGGCTTAAGGACTGGCACGTCGACTGGTAGGTCAAGGGTTCGAATTTCGTGGCCGGCAATGCTTGTGAAGGTTTTCTGAAGTTTCCCATCACAACTCCAGATGATTATCGGCATAGTTCCTTAAAAAGACGGCTGCAGAGGCATATCTGCCAAATTCTAGCAGCATCACGACTTCTCCCATCCTCCACCCACGTCATAATGCTAGGTAATTGTAATATGTATAAATAAAAAACAAAAATAATGATGTAGGTAGCGTCTATTATAGACAAGAATGTCTGAAGAACAGACGTTAAACCCCCATTATTACTATAATTGAGTAGCTCCTATAAAAAAATCCTTACGTGATGGGACAATTATGATTAAAAATTTGTATTCTACTCATAAAAATACGTAGGAATATCTGTAAATATTACATGGGACAAAATATGTGTTGTCCAGTGTAATCAGTGAATTTCGCACAATCTTCATACTTTTCTGTTCTCACTATTCCACCGATATCTTTATTCGCGATATTATTTTCTTGCTCCTCTTTATAAAGATTTTCTTCTGGATCGACTTGATTTGCATCTTCATTTACAATATTATCTTCTGGTTCATCAAAGGAAGACAAATACGAAAAAGCAAAATAGTGATGCTCTTCATTATTTAAAAAATTGTCACTAAATTCGCCACTACTTGATGCTGCTTCATGCCGGTTGGTAGCTATATTAATAAAAGTAATGTTAATATATAAAATTGTAATTGTAACTTTTATGATATTACTTTGTTAAATATAAACTAAACTCTGCACATTTAAAAATCTGACAAAAATTTATGACAAGCGAGAGACTTTTGTTGTGTAATAAATAATAACTATTAGTCGCTATATTAGCAAATTGACACACAAAGCGTAGCTTACTTTCTAACAAACACTTTTTCCAACGATTAATAGTTGTAGGATGGGCTCTAGCAAACTCAATTTTTTTTATAAATTCATCTTTATAAGATATATTTTGTCTATTCGACATTGTTGGTTTTATATAATGATCAATAAATTATTAATAAACTATCAAATATCAAATTACTCGTTTTATGCAAACACTTGTTTATAACATTAATATTGTATTGTACAAGTTGGTACGTTGACTGATACAAGAAATGATACCGATCATACCGACGGTCAATCACAAAACCGGTTCATCATTTATTATACAGATGGCACTTCAATGAGTCATGACATGTGTGCTGAACGCTGATTGGTTTCAGCATTTTCTGTCCAAAGTTGGGTAAAATAAATTGAAAATAAATTAAATATTTAACAAAAATCATTTAGTTTAATCTAGAAAGAATAATTAAATTAATATTTTTTAATTGTTCATAACTTCATAACTTCTTAACAATAATTATGTACTCAAAAATAATTACTCAAAATATGTGATAATTAATTTTAAAATTTCCCGCTCTGTTTTGGATAGAAAATGGATGACATGTCACGACTCTATCACGGTAAATCCCCAAACTACCTATGTGGTAACGAAAAATTGTCAAGTTTTCTTCTTCTTTTTTTTATTGATTTGGTATTAAAACCTAATCATGGTGCAAGCCAGTGGTGGTACCAATGCATACACAAAGAAAAAAACAGCCATTTTTTTACTTTTATAATAACGGTAAAACCGGTAAAACGTACATGCGAACTTTTTTAGTAAAAGCTGTAAATGTAAGATAGCTGAAACAATGACTAGTTGTAAGTATTTTATACAAAATTTCATTACATATTAATTTTATTGTTGTTGTAGTCTCATAAAAGCTTAAAATGAAATTTAATTGTGTGTACATCATTCAAAATTTAGATTTTGTGATTGACATGTGCGTATTTTCTTTTTAAGGCAAGGATACCAAAACATATAATTGGGCATACGTGAAATATCCAGAGGCAAGGAAACAATTTCGATAAAAGATATTACAAATTTCGACCCAACGAACTTAACTTCAAAAAAGTATAAAATGAAAGTGAAAAATACCATGACTTCAGGATTGGTTGCTTTTGTTGGAGGTGAGAATATCTACTATTTTTGTAATAATAATAATGTTTTTAATGCATTTTTTGCACAATAAAAAGCATATTGACTTTATTCTAAGTGATGTCTTAACAGTAGAAGAAAACAAGTTTCCCTCAATCATAGATCATAAAAAAAAAACTTATTTTTAATAATTCATATGTTTCCAGTGACAAAAGAAGAAACTGAAAAGAAAAAAAAAGGAAAGGAGAGTTACACTGCCATCACGTGATCTAGTAGATAGTGCATCGGATATAGATAGTACTTCACTGGAGTTTCAGCAGAACAAAGGAGTTATAAATACACAGGAACTCCAATATAACGTAGTGGCCGGTATAAAATAAGGGGAAGTACGTTATATCGGATTACCAGGGCCGTCAGTAAAATTTTTTTAAGGGGGTACAGAAACATAATATGCGAACACATACGCATTTCATTATTGATATACACACTCATATACACTTACCTAAATGCATGTTTGCGAGAACACACGTCGTCAGCTAAATACATACATATACACAAATGTTGTACATTGTTGTTGTAAGCACATTAGAAAAATGGATAAGCTGCAAAATTTGACAACAATTTTAGAATACTCTTTGTAGAAACCAGTCAGAATATTAAAAAACCGACTTCACTATTAGTTATTAATTGAAAAATAGATCAAACAGTGGAATTTAATAATAGTTTTAGAATATTCTATTCCGAAACTAGGAAAGATATCGAAAAACTAACTTTACTATGGGATTTGCCATTAAAGAAATGGTTGAATAGAGAAATTTGACAAAAGTTCTAGATCATTCGATTCGAAACCTAGAATAGATATAAAAAAATAAACTTTACCATCAGGTAGGTCATCAAAGAAAATGCTAAATAACGGAATTTGAGAAATGTTCTCGAATATTCTATTCGGAAACTAACAAAAATATTGAGAAAACAACTTCATCAGTAGATTGCTCCTTGGCGAAAAAGGTCAAATAGTGGTGCTATACAAAAGTTTTAGTTATAAATTTACGCCAACGTATACAATTGCAAAAAAAGTATAATATTTATATTTACAAATCCGACGGTGAAATCAGTTTTCCGATATTTTTACTAGTTCTCGAATAGAACATTCTAGAACATTGATCAATTTTTGTTATTTCAGTTTTTATTTGGTGACCAATTCGACGGTGAAGTCAGTTTCCCGATATCTTTGCTAGTTCTCGAATAGAATATTCTAGAAAATTAAAATCTCACTGGTTAACCTGTCTAATCCCGAGGCTTTCCGATCTTTCAGAGCAGAGATAGCATTCTTTATTTCTGTCAGGGAGGGTATTTTATCTGAAATGGTCCCATAGTATGTTTCACTTTCTGCAACAGTCTCTTCTAATTCACTGCTTCCATTTCCACTAAGAATATTTTCAAAGTGTGTTTTCCAGTGCTCAAATTTTTTATAGGTATCAGCTTTTTTATAGGTATCAGTTAAATTATGATTATCATAACTTGCTAAAAATAGTTAGTTATAATTTTTTTTTTTTAATTTTGATGATCTGTTTTAATACATACTTTTTCTTTTTCACAACATGTCAAATGATAAATCAACTCAGACGGATCTAGATATTTTTAATTATAAAAGGTTATATGAACAGAATTCAGCGACAGTATCATCTGAGACTAATATATTTTGCAATCAACCATTTACCTCAGAAATATGTGAATATAATTCTAAATCGGGTACGAAAACGTCTACACCTCTATCGTCTACCTCAACACCTACTTCGATGTCTAACTATTCCGATCTTTTAACACTTGGAACATCCACCAATAATGGTACTGAATCATTAATGAAAATGGAAGTATTTGATGATAAGCCGAAAAGCTAAATTAACTGGTCACCACGAAAAGAAAAGCTTATGAAAGAGGTTACAAAATTTAAAACTCTTTACAAACGAAGCAACCGCAAAGTTAAACGGCTGAACCAAAATATACGAAGAAAAAAGAAAACTGTAAATAATTAACAAAATATATTAAAGTCAATTAAGGAAAAAAAAACTATTAGTAGAGAACGAATTAAATTTACTAATTTCCGTTAGTAACGATCAAAAAGTAACAGATTTAATAAAAAGGCAATTTATGAAATCTAAAGAATTATCCACAAAACAAAAGTGTTCACCGGCATTGAGAACATTTGCGTTAACATTACATTTTTATTCATCTTCAGCAGCGTATAAGTATGTTCGGCAAACTTTTAGTACATGTTTACCGCATGTACGAACTATACGCAAATGGTATTAGAGCATTAACGGCAATCCTGTGTTCACTATGGAAGCTTTGAGAGCTTTGAAGTTTAAGCAAGAAAAAATGCTACGCATCCTATTTACGGTGCTCTAATGTTGGATGAGATGGCCATTAAAAAGCATATACAATGGGATGGGAAAATTTTTCATGGTTTTGTCGATTTTGGAAATACTATAAACGAAGATAATCAACCAGTCCCAAAAGAAGTTTAGTATTTCTTTTAAACTGTATCAGTGACAATTGGAACGTTCCTTTAGGTTATTTTTTGGTTGATGGTGTTCGAGGCGAGCAGAGGACTAATTTAGTGAAACAGTGCTTGAAAAAAATTTGTGAAACTGGGGTAAAAGTGGTATCCTTGACATATGACGAATGTCCTGCAAATATTAACATGTTGCAGATTTTAAATTGTTTCATAAAAGCTGACCAAATCAGTACAGTTTTCTTACACCCTTGAACAAAAGAAAATATTGCAGTGTTCTTAGATCCCTACCATATGGTGAAACTAGTTCGAAATACTTTTGCATCATTGCAATGTTTAGTCGATGTTTAGGAAAATTTTATAAAATAGGATTACGTTGTCAAATTATATAATTTACAAAATATGGAAAATTTACATTTAGGAAATAAATTAAGGTCACAACATATATTTTTTCAGAATCAGAAAATGAAAGTTGGGTTTGCCACACAATTATTTAGTGATAGTGTCGTTGAGGCTATGATTTTCTGCAAAAATACTTCAAAATTGCAACTACTAAATTTATAAAAATAATAAACGATGTTTTTGATACATTGAATTCAAGAAATTTGAAGCAATGTAGCTTCAAGAAACCTTTACATAAATCAAATCAACAATATATTTTTTCAGTTTTTATATAATGCTAAAAAATATTTTCTTTCATTAAAAGACTCTAGTGGTAAATTAATTATTAAAAACAAATAAAAAAACTGGGATTCTTGGTTTGTGTGTTTGCATCGACTGCCTCTTACATATTTATAAAAATTTAGTGGAACCAGAAAAATTATATTATTTACCCACCTTTAAATTCAATCAGGACCACTTAGAACTTTTTTTTAGTAATGTTAGAGCACACAGTGGATTTAATAACAATCCAACATCGATGCAGTTTAAAGGAATGTACAAAAAGCTTCTTATGCACATGGAGTTAAAAAATTCTCATAACGGTAACTGTATTCCTTTGGAAAATATCAGCCTATTAGATCGTAGATCGGCTATTAAAAAAATTAATCTTACATCATAAAATTACCGGAACTGTGAGATTAGTGATCAGGAACAAGAATTTCAATTTAATTGTACCGTTTGATTCTGTAAAATTGTCAGAATATTCTGAACAAGTGGTTATTTATATAGCTGGTTTCGTAGTACGTTTCTTAATAAAAAAAAAAATTTACTGCGCACAATGTGTAAATGGCTTATACACAGAAAATAAAATAGTTTTGCATAATTTTATAATCTTACAAGATAGAGGGAGTCTATTTTACCCAACAAAGGATGTGATTGATGTTTGCTTGAAAGTAGAAAAGTTACTTAAAATATATTCGAATTCTAGCAACATAATTCCAAAAAAATATACTACTACATAAAATTAAGGGTGTAAAAAAAATTGTTAATTTTTTAGTGATTTTTGAGTGGCTGTATTTACATGAAAAATGGTCGTATCGAGATTATAAAAAAAGCGTTTTGAAGCTACAAGATTCTAGTTTCAGATATTTTATCAAAATTTTTAGGAGTGACAGTTATCGAGCAATTCTAAGAAATAACACAAAAAAAGTTTTAGCAAATTTTTTCTCTTTTTTTTCGGTCTATGGTATTGAAAATTTTTTTTACAGTAAAACCATGATATCGACTTGATAGCCTATTTATTCAGCTTCAGTTTCCTTTTTTAAATTTTTCTCTACGTTAAATTGTTCTGGAGATATCCAACTTTGAATGCAAAAGGATCGTTTCTGCTTTAACCATTGATATCTCAGTAACCAGTGATTCGACAGAAAATTGAAGGGCAGTTTTGGAATCTGGAATAAATTTCCTACAAGGCTGTGCCGCGTACTTTAGGAAAGAAAATTTTTTTCATCCTTAATTTTAACCTGAAAAATGTAAAAAAGGGACTTTTTTCCTTGTTGCGAAAAACTGTCCGCATCCTTACGAATATTGTTGGGGAATCTAATGTTTGCACGAATTTTTATACCTCAATGTACTCCCTTAACTCTGCAAATTGGCAGATCGATCTGTCGAATGGTTTCCCCAAACCGTTTGTCCCGTTTGTTCAAAATTTCAGAAAAAAAATTAGAGGAGCAAAATTGAATGAGCAAAACTGAATGGAAAATTAAATTTTTTTTCAACCTTTCTCACAGTTAGGCGTCTTTTATCCATTAAATTTGAAAATTAAGAAAAAAATTGTTTCAATTTGTGTGTTATTCATTAGAATTGCTCAATAACTGTCACTCCTAAAAATTTTTGAACGGAAGATCTCAAAACTAGAATCTTGGAGCTTCAAAATGCTTTTTTTATCATCTCGATACGATCATTTTTCACGTAAATACAGCCCTTAAAAAATCACTAAAAAATTAACAATTTTTTGTGCTGCCTTAATTTCTTGTAGTAGCACATAATAAAGTTTTTTATTATGTACTACTACAAAAGGGGTTAATATTCTTATGTCATTGTCATTACTCTACATCGCACTGCATATGGTACGCATGACGTCTATCAACGTTGTGTTTGTATCATAGTAATGTAAGTCTTTGATTTGAGACACAACGTCAATAAACGTAATAAAAATAAAAAAGAAAAATACATCAATAACGCTTTCCTTGACCCATTATTAACTAAAAATGTCAAATACCTTGAATATAATTGAGACAAAGTACTGTATAAGTATAGCAAAAGAAAAAAATTGAATTAATAATTTTGAGAATGTGAGTTGTATGGGTGCGATGAGATGGCCTTTTTTGGTGTTTACGAAACCCGGAACTTTGGGAACCAATTATTACATATACCGTTGGACTAAAATATGTTGATGGCATAGAGCCTTTCCAGTAACCACCCTAGGTGTTTGGGAGCTATGGTGTTCTGGTGAAAGCGAGCTTTTGAGGCCACCGAATCGGGTCCCATACCAAAAGGGTTCCCCTTTTTATTCCTGAAAACATGGGTTTCGAGAAAATGGAAAGTCAAGATTTCAAATGTAACTGACAATTTATTATGACAAACTAGAGTAAAGAAATAGGATGTACAATACAATGTGTAACAAACTTTATATCTTTAACAAAGGTAATATTAAACCTCATAAGAATTTAAAATATAGAATGATAAATGACAATTTGACCAAATAAGTTGGAATTAATCTTAACGAATCAATAAAGAAATTAAACAATTATCTGAGCTTTTTTATAAATAAAGGAAAAGACAATTTTGCATCTTAATTCGTTATATTTGCAAGAGGAAAGATAATAGAACACAAAGCGAACGAAACGTACATTACAGTTATGGAAGGTTTAATTGGATGCACTTATAAAATACTTATAAAATTTTCCCTCGTGCAAACATACGGTAAAAAATTTCCTTATGTAATAATTATACTTATTTTTTACTTTAAGTTAACGTAAATTATAACTGTTTTGGTTTATTTAATTTTTCCCTTTTTTTTATTTTTTTTTTTTTTTTTTTAAGTATATACTGTGTGAGTTTTTCGGGAGTTGCCATTTTTATTACAGCCAAACCGTTGACTTAATCGAAAAATTGTTCAAATAAGAGTTGTAGATATCGACGGGGGCAACCAATTGCGATAATTAGGAGCTTTATAGCTCTTATGGTTTTCGAACTATGATACAAACTTACCTTTTTTTAAATAGAATAGTATACTTATTTGTTGATAAAAATTATTCAGTAAAGCAACAGAAACAAAAAATAAATAAAAATTTTTATCTAAAGTTTTTTTTTTTTTTAAATTTTACAACTTTCGCGCTTAAAAGTAATTTATTTAAGTGAATTTTGGTGAGTTTAAGAGCACCTAGATCAAACAAGCCTCATAATTACGGAAAGTAGCTAAGCGGTAATTGTATTTAAGCTACATAGATGGCTTTACCGTATAGGTTTACCTAGAGTCTCTATAATAAATAGAGTCGTGACATGTCATCCATTTTCTTTCAAAAACAGAGCGGGAAGCTTCGAAATTAATTATCACATGTTTGTGTAAATATTTTTGAGTACATAATTATTGTTAATAGGTTATGAATTTATGAACAATTAAAAAAATTTAATTTAATTATTCTTTCTAAGTTAAACTAAATGGCTTTTGTTAAATATTTTTTAACTTATTTTCAATTTATTTTACCCAACGTTAGACAGAAAATGCCGGAACCAATCAGTGTTTATCACACATGTCATGACTCTATTTATTATAGGGACTCTATTTTAGTATAAATGAAAATGGCCAAAAAATTAGAAATTTATAATTTCAGCTATTTAACTAGGCAAATTTTATTAATTTTTATTCAATTTTTGGTATTCATATGGATTTATAACTAAAATATATCTTCCTGAAATGTAATTAAATCGAGTAAGTACTTCATATTATGTAATTATTAAAAATAAGTATAATTTTTAATTTTAAATGGAAATTATTTTATAAGTTAAATAAAAATGACAGAAAATTCCAATTCGGAAACGAGAAAAAATTTATTTAGGAATTAAGAAATTTTGAATGCCTGTGGAATACAAAATCTCCTTTATTTAAAAATAGAGCCATGCGGGAAACGTCCTATAAAAAAGTTGTAGAAGCAATGATCATATCAGGTGTACCAGAAGTCAAATCTAAAATGCGAAATTTATGTTCAACTTATTATCAGGAAAGAAGAAAAATTGAAAAATCTATGAAATCCGGCAATGGCACCGAGGGAAAATTGTAGAACACGTTGACATACCGTAATTTCGATGTTTGCCGGAAAAAATAAACAATCTTATTCTATGAAAAATGTATTTGATTTTATATCCTGAAAAATTTTAAATAATAATCAAAACGAAATAATTAACTAATACCAAGAAAATAATCCATAATCATTTGGTTACAGACTAAAATAAAAAAATTTCGCAGTTTTGTAAGATACTAAAATACAGTTGACTTTCGGAGATTGTCCAATCAAAAATTGTCAATATTGCAGTGATAGGGATTTAAACATCGCATGTTTACGTCACACGAATACTGCAAACACAATTTTTGTGAATACAAGGTTCGTGTGACGTAAACATACGATGTTTAAATCCCTAACACTGAAATATGGACAATTTGCGATTGGACAATCTCCGAAAGTCCACTGTACGCTGCCAATAGGTTGGGGCACACAGCTTTCTCGTACTCGTAAAAACACTTTGGAAATTTAATGCCCAATATATCTTTGTGTAATTTAATATAGGTATATAACTTAATAAAAATAAATAAACAAAACGATTCATAAAAAATTGAGCGAAATGGGGCTAGCAGTAAATAAGATATTGACATTTAATGGGATTTCATGGTAGTGCCGTGGATACCATTACTCCGAATGCAATGAAATTTGTAGGGCACCATCTAGGAAGCATACCTCATAATTTCTGATAATTTCATAAAAATGAATTGAATAGTTCAGAAGTTATGCCACTTGGTGCAATTTAGTTTATTAATGGAATGACATGGTAGCGACGTAGCTACCGTTACTGCGATTTCGATTAAATTCATAGGGGACCATCTAGGAACCAAACTGCATAATTTCTAAAAATTTCATTACAAACAATCGAATAGTTCAGAAGTTATGTCACTTGGTGCAAACTGGTGACACACAGACGGACAGACACCAAACCAAAATTATTCAGGAAGCTCTAAAACGTAAAATTTGCGTAAAAAATTTTATTTTGGTAAAAATTTGCTTTAGTAGGTACTCTCGGAAGCAATAAAACAATTAGGCAATTTGATTACACACTAAAGTAATTAGAATTAATAAAATTGTACTAAGTATATTTATTTATTATATTTTATTTAGGAAGTGGTTGTAATTAAATAAAATTTGTGTAATTTTATTAAAAACTTTATTAAATACTGTTGTTTTCATAATATGGAGAACCGTTTTAATACAGAACAAGTTTTAAAGATGTTAAAATTGTAATAAAATCGGCGATTATTTTGAACTTTGAACAACCTTCACTAAAGGCGTTCTTACTGGAAAAGAAATTAAGGTTATATAAGTATTTGTTTAAAATACATGTCTTAGAGACATATTGTTAAAATATATACGGCAGTCTCGAAAAATGTTGTATTAAAATATTTTTTGGACAATTATTTTACTTTTTTTTTTTAAAAATCGTTTAAAAATTTGACAAATGACATCTGTGCTCTAATCTGTGTCCGCCATCAGTTAGTTTTGGAAATAGTTAATGCCAGTTTCACACGTAACTAATTTTGACTTCTTAAATATGGTGTAATATTAAATATTACAACTGCAGTTGTAATCTAATAACCTGTTTATTAAATATTAAGTTTACTATTTGAGGAAAAATTATTTTGATAATTAATGCATTTAATTAATAAATTTGGTCTTATTGTAACAGCTTAATGCGAACATACCATCACTAGTTATTTTGGGTGTTTTGAATGTAAATTGCAAATTATCCGTATTTTTTGCATTCGATTAAATAAACTTGGCTACGGGTTTTGAAAATTAAAACTTAAAACTGCCATTTCTCAAAAATATGAAATAAAATAATAAAAATTTTAGCATAATTGGTAATTTGAAGTAATAAACTAATTTTTAAAAAACATCTCAACATATGTTTCCATTTGAAAAAAAAAATTTTTTCTATTCCGAAAAAACCGTAGGTCCTAGAAGTCTGGAACAATTTTTCCTGAATGGCCCCCTCTATTTTGAATATTTTTTGTATAAACTTTTTTTCGATTAAATACATATTTTAGGAATAAATCGAATGGCAACTCCCGAAAAACTCACACAGTAATTGTTTTTTGTTTTTTATTTTTTTTATTTTTACGATTTTTTTGGATTTTTTCTTGTTTGAAATATTGTTTTTTGGAATAAATTAAAGTGCGTTGTGTACGCACACAACGAGATCGGCCCTTGTCCTAGGAAAATTTATTTCCCGACCTCGAAGTCTTCGTTTGTTAGGACGGAAATTTAAAAGACTTTTTTATTTAAATTACTGTCAACAGATTAATATGGTTAAAGTATTTGGAATGTGAAATGATAAATTCAATCAAAGCCCGAAGCCAAAACGGAACGCGTGAATAATCCAAATACAATTTGCACGCTAAAACGAGTTATAACCGGAAATATCAAAATAGTTGCATGAGGTTATGAAACTAGTTAAATTTATATTACGAATGAAAAAATTATGGTAGGAAACTTATTTAAATTATTTTATTTAAATCAGACGAAACTAATCTATCAAACCTAAATTATCATTATTACTAACTAATGTTGCCTATAAAATATCCTAAATCGTATAGGTTTTAGCCCAATACGCAAATTAGGATTAAAAAAAAAAAACAGATATGCAACGTTTGTTTTATAAAACATATAATTATAACATTATCAAATATGATTGGATGGTAAAACCAAAAAAATTAATTTAACAAATGCAAGGTTTGTTTTATAAATTTACATATAAATATAACGTTATTAAATAAATTTAGATGGTAAAACCATAAAAATTAATAAATCTAACTACATTATTACAATCCTGTTTTAAATAAATTTCCCAAATTAAATTTTACATTGTACTTAACTTAATCATTGCAATGTGGGGCTTCATGATATCACCTGGTCAAAGAATTCTTTTCACTCACTTCTTAGTTAAAAATTATGTATTTTCAAACATGTTTTCGCTTTCACGGTTGGTTCAGAAGAGAGCTCGTCCCTTCATCGTTTTTTTATCCTGTCCCCCCCCCCCCCCGATTATTTCAATTAAAAACATTTTACGTAATTCTCTTGGCAAACATGTCAAAATTCATTTTTATTTATTTTTTTTTTTTTGAGTTAATTTCTAAATACATATTAAGATGCAGACAATACAACCCAGGAGGTAGTAACACTTGTCATTAACTTTTATAAGACAGTGATTTTTTCGTTGAGGTTATTATTAATAAATGGGTCTGATGGTTTTTGTTTGACTATGCGTCGTTGATAAATATTTTAAATATATTGTAAATTGTTATCGATTATAGACTTAAACTTTTTGGTATAGAAATTATTGTAAATTGTTATTAATTATAGATTTAAGCTTTATAGCAATATAAATATTGCCATATAAGTTGGGCTTTTCTTCAAAATCCGGCATGATCGTTAAGGTGTTAATATATTTGTACATAATATCCCGCGTACTCTTTCTCAACCTCGTATCTGAAAAGTCCCAATTTTTGGAGACACAAATAAAACGTATTTAAATCTGTGTTTTCATCATTATGAACTTAAGATTTATGCTAATTACACCCTTTGATGTTGGCTACCTACATATATAAATACATATAGATAAGTATATATACAGTGTAAACTCCATAAAACGAAATTGAAGGGACCGGGTTTTTTATTACGTTATAAAGAGTTTTCGTTATATCGAGAGTAAAAGAAAACAATAAATTTTACGAATACAACTTACGAATTTATTAAGTGGTTTTAATTTTGACTGAATTAAATGACACTTTTTCGTCAATACACAAACTCTTTCTTTTACTAGCCATGTTTACAGTTAAAAAGTTTGAAAGCAACTAAGAATATGATAAAGTAAAGACAGCAATAAGACAATAGTACGGAAGTACAGTAGGTAAAAACATGTGCTAGGCAATTTTCACAAACAAATAAACGGATTTCTAAGAATCCCTTTGTGCGTACGAAATATTTACGACTCTGTATCACTATTTTGTTTTAAAGTCAGTGAAATAAATTTTTTTGGCTTAAAAAATGACGTATTTTTCGCTATTGAGAGTGACTATTACGTTATAAAGAGTGTATCAATATACGGATGATTAGGTAAACCAAACAAACCTGTGCAATTTCTACGTTTTAAGGAGTTTTTCGTTAAATAGAAGTTCGTTATATAGAGTTTACACTGTATATAAATACAGCAATGATTCTTTTTATAATACACCCTGATCAGATAGAAATGCAATTATATTGCTATCTCTTTTTAAATACAAATTCATAATATACAGGCTGATAACTATGACTTGCGATTTCGATGTGTATAGAATACAAATGTATATAATAATTGTTTGCAATACATTTTAGTGCAAAATATTTAATAATCAGTTAAAAATTTATACTTTTATAAAAAATAAATGTATTTTATATTAAAAATGTATTTCATATTTAATACATGAAACATCCTGTATACAAATTATATATTCGTAGTACATGTTTAAATGAATAAAAAATATTTCTTTCTTTCTTAAAAAGATTACGAAATATGTTTCTTACTTCCTCGCACGTGTATTATAAAAAGAATCACTACTGTACAATATCTAATGTTTTTTGTGTGTCCTAAAACATGCAGTTTTTGATATACGAGGTTGAGAAGGAGTACGCGCGATATATAACTACATATTAATTATTTTTTTAAGAAAGTATTTCATAAAATGTATTTTTTTGTATCAAAGTAGCTATACTTTTTGAAAATATGTATGGTTAATTTATTCCATTTAGAAAACACAGACGACACTGTGTGACACAGGGTATTTTTTCCCACAAAAAGACTAATTTCTTTTAAATTTCATTGTCAAAAATTAGTTTTTTTTTTTTGTGAAAAAAATGCCCTGCCTCGTCTGTGTCTTCTAAATGGAACACACTTAGTATATCTACACTACTTATGTACATATATGTAGTATACAACTTATATATATTAATACTATCAAGTGTGTCGCCCCGTTGCAAGTATACGTCCCGAAACAATCTAAGTTCACGTACCTCACAGATCGCTCGACAGTCGTAAAAATCAAATAACTACCTATAAACATCATTAAGATTGCTGATTGCTGCTTCTAGAATAGCTACTATATATTAATTAAAAATAATAAAAATACTAAGAAGTTAAAAGACTTGGATTTTTACAATTAATTAAATCAGTTTTAGGGAAAACAATATATAATTGAGGATGTTGTGGACAAATGTAAACTACAATTAAAATTGAAAACTTAAAAAAAAAACAGGTTAGTTTGAATTTATCTACCTTTTTTATAGCATATTTATTTATTATGCTATATTATTTATGTTTTTTATTTAAGTGGCGTTTTTTATTATGGCGAAATTTATGTTTTTTGGGTTCCGTCATTTATTTGGTCATTTGCAATTTTGTGTTTGTTTATGCCTGTGTCTAATAATCATACTCCACTTAATTCTTTAACTTGTTTGTAACCTTGTTTTAATACCGGATGATTTCAATAAAATGTTACTCAGCTGTTCTTAGTGATAACTTACACTTGATAAGAAGTTCCTAGTGTGGTAATTTAATAAAAAATGAGCATTAAACTTTACTTATTTTTGTTTAAAGTTGATGGCTCCAAACTGTCCCAAATGTATTTAAAGCTGCCCCACCTAAGGGACAGTTTTAAACATTTAACATTCATTAAAAAAATGGGAATCTCAACTTAATCTTTAGTTTAATATTTAAACTGATGTGGCGATTCTGTTGGTAATGATCAAGTTACCTATTAAGCCAAAAAAAGCAATAAATTTTATGAATATATAACAAAATTATTTTCCACATACTGAAATGCAAATTCGTTATTTTTAAACAATTGTAGCCATGCATTAAAATTTGTTTAATTAAGGAGGCTCACCAGTCCAGAGATCGAAAAAACAGGTTTTTTCACTATTTTTTTTAGATAAATGGGACAATGTAAACAAATAACAAATGATATCACTTGTTTTATTAACTATTCAAGATTAGAAAAATAATTTGTTTTTCTTTTGACGTATATTGATCAATTAATCAATTATATATATATATATATATATATATATATATATATATATATATATATATATATATATATATATATATATATATATATAGATTTAGATACTTTATATATATATATATATATATATATATATATATATATATATATATATATATATATATATATATATATATATATATAAAGTATCTAAAAAAAGGTGCTTCCACTTATAAAAGGATTTTGAAACTCAGGAGCATCTGAAGGAAAAAAGTAAAAAAAAATTCTTAATCTGTATGAGTATGATTAGTGCGATAAATGGCGGCAGTTTAAAAAAAATTTCTGAAATTTTACTATTTTTTGGGATTAAAATGGCCATATTTTATCCAAAATATCTGGTTGTGGTTTAGCCAATAGCGAAATGTGTTGTAAATATTCTGTCCAAATTTGAGCTAACTTAGATGAATAGATTTAGAGTAATCTTTACACAGGTGTCGAAAAAAGTCATTCATAGCTATAAGAAAATGCAAAAACAAAAAATTCGATTTTTTGAAATTTCTGGACTAGTGAGCCCCCTTAAGTGCTTGAGGTGTCAGTATTTTTACCCACTGCACCAGGAAGGTAATGTGTTTAGTAAGTATGTATGATGATATGTATATATCTATATATCCGGCTATGTCTGCTTATATGTGATGCAACCTGCAGCCTAAATAATTTGACGGATTTTGGTAAAGATGGTGTCGTTGGATTCTTCTTAATCTTGGGATGAAAATTTTTTTTTAGAAAAAACAGTTGGGTTTAGAAACGTGAAATTTTGGACAGTGGTAATTTATGTAACGTTGGTGAGCACTAGAAATGATTTTTGGAAATTCATCCCCTAAAGATATAAAATAGGGAATGAAAATTTATATAGGAAACCATTGACTCTAGAAACATGAAATTGTGTACAGGGATCCCTTAGTAACGTAGGTGAGTATAAAGAAAGAAGAGAATTTTTGTAAAAAATTTTCCACTAAGGACCGGCCTAAAATAGGGGATGAAAATTTATATAAAGAAATCGCTAGGTTTAGAATGGTGAAATTTTGCCCATAAAATCTAAAAGAATTAATTTTTTAAAAAAAATAATTTTTATAATTTAATATATATGTTGATTGTTCCAGGTGCTGGTATTAATTGGAATCGTATAAAACAGACACGCAAGATTCGATGGGTGAATGTTGAATCGGCGTTTGCGAGCCATATATTAACCGGTGTTATTAATAAATATAACGCACAAGAAACCGAAGAATTTTCTGAAAGATACTACATACTAGCCGTATCAAAACATTCTAAAACAATATTTAACTGTAAAAGTAAATACTACATTTTGACACGTATTTGTAAAAATCGATGGTAATAATTCAACACACTCAATTTGATAACACATGGCGCAACGAATTTGAAAGAGTACGTTATGGAATACGTGCAGTAACCCGAGTTGTTTACACGTTTAACGCGAATTTCGAGCCTATTATTAGAGTTTCTTTAAAATCTTTGTGGTTTAAATTAGGTACATATTTAGATCCTTTATCTAAGAGGTTTATTTCGGCTGCATTAATTTCCGTATTAGTTAAGGTTATTTGGTTAGAATTTGTTGAATTTATTTGAAATTTTTCAGGTTCTCGATTTATGTTTAAAGTACTTTATTTAAAGCATAACTTGTTTAATTTACTGTTGATGCAATGGTGAGAAATGAATATTAAAGTTTAAATTTTAAGTTACCACTGCAACTAATTGCGCTGGTTGGTATTATATGAAAAAATTAATTATATTTCTTCGATAGATGAAGGACCGTTTTCTGTTAAAATGTTCCATGTAGGAGCAAAATGTGGATCCTGGTACCCGGCGACAGATAGGGTAATAGGATAAGCGAAAGTACCAGCTCCTCAAGTGAAAATAATCACTCACTACACAACACTTTTAATAATTTTACGATTTAAATGTTCTTAAGCAATTAGAACGTTTAATCTAATTTAAAGAAATAAATTTTAAATTACTATTTTTAAAGAACTAACAATACGGTGAATTTTTGGCGACAATAAGAAATAAGGCGGTAATAAAAAACAAGGCGCAAAGTAATATTCGGATGAATTTTTTTTGGTACCATCAGTTGGGACGAACCGAGACAGTAGGGGCGAATCTAGACAAAGCTGCCTCTCGACATTTCTTCGTCAGTGTTATGACCGCACAAGGTCATAGATCAATTTATGCTACCGAATTTTGTCAGTTATGAGTTAGTCATGAAAGAAAAGCGGTGAACGTGACATCTTTGTATTTTGCTATTTTACAGGCGCATTATTTATAATTTTTAAAAATAACGCGCGTTTTGAAATCTTGTAAAGAAACTGCTGTACAAAAAAAAACATATATATATATATATATATATATATATATATATATATATATATATATATATATATATATATATATATATATATATATATATATATATATATATAGATATAAAGTAGGGACTGGCAACAAAATGTTTGGCGTTTTTTCGACAATACATGTACCAAAAATGAAAGCTGTATTGTGCTTAATTTTTTTTTTTTATAAATTGGTTAACAAAAAATTGTCTATAGGTGAGGCGTATTCATACACCATGTTGCGTCAGTATAAAAAGAAAGTGAGTATAAACTGCATAAACTGTAGTTTAGATAACATAAAATGGGCTCTTTTCGACAGAGGCGCAACAATCGGGGAGGTCCAAGAGGTCCGGATCCCCTAAAATTACCTGGAAGTTTTCCTTCAATTTATTTATATTAAAAAGTAAAATTTTTAGTAGTTTACTAATATCTTTTATTTGAAAATCAAATTTTCGGAGACGACATTTTATTACAACATTTTCCAGTGTTATCGGAGAACTGCGTTATCAAAAAATTTGATAATTTAAATTTTTGTTGGATCCCCTGTAGATATATAGTTGTTGCGCCCCTGCTTTCCGATATTAAAAGTAAAAGAAGGTGCTGAATATTTCCTGTTCCCAAATTGACCTTGCATGATAGATTCAAAGGCAAATCGAAATAAAATTCATTTAAAACAAAAATGTTTTACTTCACCCATCAAAAGTCATTCGCTGATGCAGTTATTTAGTTTAGTGAATTTTCAGATCGGAAATTCAGCTGTTTTTATTTTTTTATGTCCGATTTTACCCATATGCATGACTGAATGTGCTTTATATTGCAAATAAAGCACTGTCTCAATTCGCCCCACACATAGGGGCGAATCTAGACACTATATAACCAAAAAAAAAAAAATGTTGCAGTACCAATTTTGATATTTTTATTACTGTCATATATGCTCGTGATATTAAAGGATTTAAATTATTTTTTTAGAATTTTTTAGAGAAACTCTAAACAATTTATTGCCAAAAACTAAAAAAATCGTCTACATTCGTCCCAACTGACGGTAATATTTTAATTATATTCACGATGGCTTTTTCAATACTAATAATTTGCATCGTACATGGCATAAACAAATTAATATGATTATGTAACTTATTTGTCATATAAAATTTTCAAAAATTTAATTTATACAGGCGATTCCATGTATAGGTTGATTATAAAAATGAACGGCTTGGACATTTACGTAACTGCTTTAAATATTTTTTATGCATTTTTTTAATCATCAGAAGGTGGTGAATCTGCTTTAAATATTAAATCAGTTTCTGGCAAAAAGCTATTTTCATTACCAATGTGGGCACTAATTAATATATTGGATGCCCGAATACTTTTTATTATTTCTTGCATATCGTCTCGTTGACAACATTTTCCATGGCTCAAATTACAATCGAGCCATATTTCATCTAAATAAATTATATTACTTTCTCGCAAATTTTCCATATTGTATAAATATTCCATTTGCCAGTTCCACTATATATAGGATCTTTCTCCAATAAAATTTCATGTCTTTTATGTAAAGTATTTCGTACCCACGGAAAATCAATTTTAATTTTTAAAGTTGCCAATAAGTTTGATAGTTGGTGCCCTTTTCTTTACTAAAAAAAAGTTTTCTCTTTACCTCCGTATTACATTTCTATCAAATTCATCCAGTTTTTGGAGTTAGGGAGAGAACGTTTCCTTTTAGGCGTGAGGCTCTGAGTAACCGTTTTTCGCGAGATAATAAAATTATATATCGGAATTGAATAAATTATATGGCGATTTCATCCGAAGAATAACAATATTTATTAAGTAAATTTTCAAATTGTGACCATCTTGATGGTGAAAGTACCCATCTTAAATCATTTTCTGATAATTTATTGTTATTTAAAAACATCCTAGTGTATAAGTCTTTGTTAAAAATAATACCATGCATTACTTTTAAATTTTCTTGCATACTTATTTGATTTTATATCAGTATTTAAAATATAAACACAAGAATTATGTTTTTTTCCATTCCAAACTGGAGGAAGTTTTACTTTAAAACTACATAAAAATTCAAAATTATTACTTCCACTTTTTAAAAACTATACTTCACTTTTAAAAAAAATTATTTATATATATATATATATATATATATATATATATATATATATATATATATATATATATATATATATATATATATATATATATATATATATATAACTAGATGCAGAGTTTTTGAGGTATCAAAGTCCAACAAAAAGGAAAGATGTATTTTTAGTAAGAGATATACATATTTTATTATATTAAGAAGATAAAATACTTTTGCAATAAAGATGGATATAGAGTAATTATGTCTAAACTCCCCCTATTAGTTGTTATATCTCTCACTCAGGTAATATTGGACGATACATACAATGTATAAAAATACACTACGTTGTAAAAAAAGTATTCGATTTTGAAATAGTTTGCTTATTTATATAGTAATGCAATGATATACCTACTTAAATAAGTAATTTTAAATTAAATAAATAATACTAAGAAATTACCTTTACTAACTCTAAATACTTCGAAGTAAAAAAATGAAGTAGCATTATAAACTAAAACGCACCTATCACTAAAATTTACTCACACTGTCAGCACATCACTTAAAATATAAAATTATTACACTGTAAAATACATCTTATTGTTAGTCACTATCACTTGAACTTTCATCACACGCCTATTACTAAACGCACATATCACTAAAATATACTCACACTGTAAAATAGCTTTCGATCCATCATTTTTTTTTTTGCTTCACTAGCTATTCTAGTTAAAGTTGCCAGCGATATACCCGTAGCTGCAGTAACACGATTTTTAACTTGAGTTAATGGGATTTTCACACCATCACTTTCACTTTTCATAAACATTAACACATTTAAAATGATAAGTTTTGCTTGTGGACTTAACATTTTATTTTTAATACTCGTATTCATTTCCATATTTAAATTAATTAAATATCAATAGATAAAAACCCGATTAAAATAGAAGGTATAAAAAAGTATAATAATAATCAAGAATACGATAAATTAAAAAAAAATTGTTAAAATATCGAAAATTGTATCTCGCAGGTAAAGCACTTGACTAGCCAAAGCTAAGTAAAAGTACTGATTCTACAAATTACAAATTTATTTGTAAACATACAAATTTTGTAAAATTAATAAACAGATTTTATTGAAAAATTCATAATAATAGCAACATTTACAAAGGTAGGTTTTATGACTGTATCAGGTAGTTCAATAAAATTGAATACATTTCATGTAATTAACCACTGAAAAGTACAGGCTTTAGAAGAGAAAAGTGTAGACCGTTTTATTATTTGCAATATTTAGTAAATTGTTCAGATAAGTATAAAATATTAAAAATTAAACGTTTCTAAACTACAAGGAATATGTAATATAATTAAAACTAGAAATACCTGTGATAAGAAATTTAATGTTTCAAAACGACGTAACGCTACCAATTTTAAAATATTAACTACTGACAGGAAAAATTTTTTATAAAAAATACCCTTACATAGTAATAATAACATATTTAGGTATTTATAAATACGATTTTTTTAATGGTGTAGACCCTTACTTTCATTTATTTAACCCTTATGTGAGTGACAAAAAAGACACCTTCATTGGTGTGACGAGGTACCCCGGTACCTTCATACATATAATGTAATTTTGGGTATCGATATGATATTTACATAAAGTTTATTTTATATTTGTTACGGCAAATATAAATTTTTTAGCATATATACATACAATGGCCGGATGTAATTTCGGCCGGAAAAAGCGCAGGTACTAAAAGCCGGTAGGTAAATTCGGCCGGAGGTTTTAAGTTGCCTCCTTATCTCATAGGTATTTTCGGCCGCAAATCAAATAAAATAACAGAATGCTTTATATTAAAATATTTCTTTATTTCAATAAAATTATTACATCAACTTATTTCTATAACTTAAGTAAACTATAAATTTTTAAAAAACGTTTTGATGTGATACAGATTTAACGAAATTAATTCTAGAAATATTGTCAGATCGAAGCATATTTACCATGTTTTCGATAAATTTTAGTTTGTTTTTTACTTGTTTGTCTTTAATTTTTGCTGGAATATTTAAATTTTTTATTTTTAAATATGTATCGATCTGACAATCTTTTAATTTTTCTATAAAAATAAATATAGAAGGGTGACTTGAATAAAAACTAGAATTAAAGTGCGAATGGAATGATTCGCAGGCATTTGTGGTTCTTTTAATTGATGGGTTTTCATATGCCCATATATTTGGTGGAAAATGAGATTCTGGCGCTATGTAGTTTTCTAATAAATAGTCTGCGTATTTATCTATAAGTTTATGGTCCGGTTTGTATGACATGAGATCAAATATGAAACAATCTTCAACTTCAGAGGGGTCTAAATAAGTTAGCCCAAAAGTATGAGTAAGCCATTTGCTTTCCTCGCAGTTTTTATCTTTATACATTTGGGTTAACCCTAATGATTGTATTTTCCTATACCACGCCTGGTGCAAGTGGAATCTACAACCATTTAGTTTGGTTTTGGGAAAGACAACTTTTAATGCGTTATGAATTGCGATTTCAAAATCCACAAATACCTCCTTCGGTTGAAAAACAATATTATAAAGTTCAAAAATTTTAGATTTTACCAACAGAAAAAGTCTCATATATGTGTCACTGGTCTTATTGGGCAACAGACAATACAAAAGAGGAACATAATGCCCATTTTCCAGTCCATGGATGGTAAATAACTGATAAAAATATTTTGTACAATAAGAAAATGTGCCATCCATGTAAAAATCTTTCATTTTACATAAACTTATTATATTTGTATGGCAAGAAAAAACAATGATATTATCAGCTGTGCTGTTAATAAACAAAAAATTTTCACCTGTTGTGGTTTTCGGTCCATAACTATCGAGTACAGAATGTACATCGTGAATATCCTTAGGCAGGGCTGGTAAGAGCTTACGGCGGCTGTTGTACAAATTTCTTCTTATTAGACTGACATCTATCGATGACAAATTCTCTGGCAAATGATTTGAAAGAACGCTTTTAATAATTTTTGACGGTTTCTCCGATATGTCTTCCTCAGCTTTGCGCTTGCATGAAGTCGTCACTATTTTTCTCTCCAACGTAGTTTCATCGGACTCGTGGTTGTGGATTAATTCACTTCTAGTAACTGTGTATTCCGCACCAACAGTGTACAGTTTGGCTAAACATCTTAAATTTTTCTTTATACACCTCCAACGTACTTCACCACTTTTTAATACGTCCTGTTTACAAAACTGAAACTTTTCTACAACTAGTAAGTCACAACCGCGTGAACTCTTAATTACTGAAACAGATGCCATCGTATACAAATAATATATTTTATGCTTTCTATCGACTAGTAGCTTCAAGATAAGTTATAATACTGACTAGCTATAATAATTTTATACCTGTTATTTGTGAATTTTATACATTTAAAGGAATAATCTTAAGTAGGTACAACATAGTTATTAGAAAAAAGAGATAAGTAAATTAAAGGTATTTCCGACAGGTACACAGGATTAGGTATTTCCAAATAAATACACAATTAATATTTTACAGAAACTATTAAGCGTAATTACCAATATTTTAATCTCATCGTAAACATCAACCCCTCGGCCGAAATTACCCCTGTCATAAATGGTACCCCTTGATTTATGCAGGTAGGCCAAGGGATTACCGGCCGAAATTACGCCCGCGCCATACAATTTTAAACAATTCTGGGAAAAAATCGTTTTTATTTTGTAAAGTTAACAATTAAAAAAGCGTTTGTTATAATTGTGAATTTGAAATATTTTATTATAACTGACTATTTCTGTAATGATTGATTGTTAAATATTGTTTTAGTCAATAAATTGAAGTCAGTAAGTCAATAAATTGAAGTAAGTCGTGTTGTCTGTATCTTGGGTATTTTTTTTTTTTTTTTTGATAAAAGAAAATAAAATAAAATATGGATCATACTGAATATCATACAAGAAGCCGAGTTCGAAGGTTGAATTCCACCGAAATAAGGGAATTATTGAATGAAACTGATAGTGATGAAGAGGGGCTGATTCCTAGTGACAGTGAAAACGAATATATTCCACCCACTGGAGAGAATATTAGCGAAGCTTCTGATATTGAACTCGAGGGCGAAATTGAATTTGGAGACGATTCATATGATTCCGACGATAGTGTTGAACTGGAATCAAGTAACGTTCTGGTTGCGAAAGATGGCACTTGTTGGAATTTAGAACCATTTCCACAAACACAAACGTTTCGCCGGAATATCATCCACGAACGAGGAGGTGCAGCACATTTTTGTAGCCGATATACTGCTAAAGTGTTCAAAAGTATCATATCACCTGAAATGTGTGACATAATTTTACGGGAATTAAATAGAAAAGGACGAAGAGTAACTGAAGCTTACAACAATAATTTAAAAGAAAAATATTCAGATTAGTGATGCGACTCGCGTGATGTTTACTCGAGTGACTCGAGTGAATTTGTCAAACTCGTATTCGAGTGAAAAAAAATTTTTTACTCGAGTCCAATTGCACTCGAGTTTCCGAGTCAACTCGGCACACCGAGTAGACTCGGTTAGGGCCAGATGTTACTTCACTAGTTACAAAGAGACGGGTTGAAACTTGCACTTGATACGATAACAATAAATTAATAGGTATTAGGTTGATTTGATTGAACTATTGAATAATTATTTTATGAAAGTGGGACATACGTGTGATTTTGAATTTAGCTTTCGTTAATATTACTAGTAAAGACTAAAGTATAGGTGTATAATAATGATGTTCCGATTTGATTATTTTACCAATCGATTAATCGATTATATACTAATAATCGTAATCGGTATATTAATCGAGGTATAATCGATTATACCGATAATTGACTTAAATATAATAACCTGACTTTATCCACTTTTTAGTCAATAAAATTGAAATATTTAAATAAGAAAAATACAACCAAAATATTTAATCAAACAAAAAAAATTATTTTTAATTTATGAAAAAAAAATTTCCTTAAATAATTTACAACTAAATTTAACGTAAATAAACATTATTAAATGTTTTATTTTCAAGCAGACTTCCAGTAATTCTGTAATAAAAATACAAAACTTAACAAGTGAAATTCAAATTTTTACCGTTACCGAATTTTAACAAACAAATTTCAGTTAGCAATAAGTACACCAAACGAACAAACGTTCACTATATGGTACACAAACATCTATAGTGCGCTCTCTCTTTAGGTATCATGACCACAGGTTCTAGGCTCTAGGGATGCTGTCACAATCAAAAATCTTACTCGAGTTGGAGGGAGTGAAATAGTTAACTCGGTTGACTCGAGTGACTCGAAAACTCGAGTTCAATTCGAGTGACGTAGCAAAATTACTCGAGTGACTCGAGTCACAAAATCCTACTCGAGTCGCATCACTAATTCAGATGTTACCAAACGCCCTAAAGAGAAATCCTTCAAACCATTTACCGAAGACGAATTTGACGCATTTTTGGGCATTCTTATTTTTTGTGGTGTACATAATTCCAACCAAGAACATCTTTCCGAATTGTGGAAACCAGATCATCTTCCGCTAATTCGGGCATCGATGTCCTATGACAGATTTAAAATGTTTTTGCGTTTTATAAGATTTGATAATGATGTTACACGCCCTAATCGTTTAGAAACTGATAAGCTGCTGCCATTCGTGATATTTGGACTATGTTGAATGCTAACTTACAAAAGTGTTATAAGCCGTACGATTGCATCACAGTTGATGAGCAGCTATTTGGATACCGTGGACGTACACGTTTTACCCAGTTCATGCCATCCAAACCAGAAAAATATGGTATAAAAATATTTTGGGCTTGTGATGCACGTAATTCTTATCCATTGCAAGGTCAAATATGTACTGGCAAACCAAACGACGGTGAACGTCAATCAAATGTTGGTGAACAAACAGTTTTGGATCTTGCTGTGAAATACAAAAACTCAGGAAGAAATGTAACAACAGACAATTTTTTTACCTCTTTACAACTAGCTCATGTTCTAAACTCATGGAATATGACACTTGTGGGAACAGTAAAAAAAAAAAACAAGCTTTTTTACCAGGAAATATGCAGCCACACAAGGAGAGGCCAATTTATTCTACCAACTTTGCTTTCGCTAAAGATGCAACTTTATGCTCCTATGTACCTAAAAAGAAAAAAACAGTTACAGTGTTATCAACAATGCACACCACACCTACTGTAGAAAAGACGATAACTGCCAAACCTGAAATAATTTTGTATTATAATAAAACAAAAGGGGGTGTCGATAATATGGATAAGCTTTTGGGAGAATACACGACGAAGCGCAGAACAAGTCGATGGCCATTAGCGCTGTTTTTCAACATTATCAACGTAGCAGCTTTGGCAGTGTATATCATATTTATAGAGTATAATCTCGAGCTTGTCTCAACTGATAGACGTAGAAAGTTTCTAAAGAATTTGAGTTTTGAACTATGTAAAGAAAATATAAAAAAAACGTGCTGAAAATACTGCAGTCACCTCAAAACCATTCGTGCGGTCCGCCATGGAGGAGGTTGGAATGCTTGGACGTGAACTGGGATCAATTTTAATAGTTGGATCTTCTACTCAACCACGCCGGGATCCTAGTGGCCGAATTCCAGTTGTTGGCAGTTGTTATTTATGTAGAGAAATTCATCATAAACAACGAAAAACAAGAAAAGCTTGCATTAGTTGCAATAAACCAGTTTGTAATGAACATGCCATAAATAAGCCAACGTGCCATAATTGTTCTCAAACTTAAGAAAAATAACGTATTTATAAATTTTATAACAAACAAAATCTTAAAAATAAATTTGTAAAGTATTAAACGCGCTCTTATTTTTGATACAATACAAACAAAATTTCCTTGTATATTTTCTCATATAGAGGTACCCAGGTACTTTGTCACATCGTTGAAGTTGTAAAAAATATTTTGGTTCCTGTTTCCATAACCAATAAATCACACGTGCTAAAACCATATACAAGGTAATATTTATGATAAGTTATGAGCTCTCACAAAGTTTGAACTTAATTGCGTATTCCTAAAATACATATTTTTTAGTTTAAATATGCTAAAGGTACCCAGGTATCTCGTCACTCACATAAGGGTTAACGGAGTACTGTAGTAAAACTGGAAGTGGACTTTGATCGCTCAGAAACTTTGCATTTAGTTATATATATTTATGTATTTACGTATGTATATATGTATTAGCGCAATAACTTTCGAACGAAAAGTTCTGCTTTTGTGAAATTTGAGGTAAATATTAATCGTCGAATAATCTTGGATAAGTTCTTCAGCCAGACATGTCTGATGGCAGGAACATGGTTTTTTGAGCATTTTTCGTGAAAATTAAACTTTTTGGCAAAAATTTGCTACAATTTAAAAGTTTTTGCGTTATTTTTTTACACCATTGGAAAGACGAAAAAAAATCACATAAAAAAGGTTTCTGAACTATTATTCTACATAAATTAGTTTTTGAGAAAAATAGAAAATAAGTCGAATTTCACAGAATAGTTCGTGAAATCTGTATCATATGTATACATATACTGTGCAGTGTACATATAGGAAGTGGAACAAATAGACACAGATTCAGAGTTTACATGATATTATTTTCTATTTTTTTTTCTTACGAATACTCATTCTAATATATTTAAAATTTACATGAACTTGATCATATTATCATATTAATCAAAATTTTCTGGAAAATTTATCTGATTTTTTAAATAGAACAAAGATTTATTTTTTGTTTTGTTCGCGTTTCGAAGTTCTATTTTTTTTTTTATATTTCAATTCTATCGCGTTTGCGGTACAGGAGCGTTGCCATCTTTTGTCGATAGATGTACTAGAAGTATTTTTTCTAGGTTAAACTAAATGACTTTTTTAAAATATTTATTTAATTTATTTACAATTTATTTTACACGAACTTTTGAGAGAAAATGGTTGAACCAGTCATCATTTATCTGTCAAAGTAGACGTCCTGAGGAGCTAAGTGAAGTTAGCACCGCGAAATTTTTTTTCTTTTTTGATGTTTTTATTTTTTTCCGTCTAATTATATAATTAAATCAAAAAAGAATTTCGCGCTTCGATGGGGCAAATTTAAAAGTATTAGGAAAACTATTTTGATGAAAAAAACTTTTTTTATTGCTTTAATGCTAATTTATATGTCAAAATGTTTAAATTATATATATAATGATAACTTATTATTGCTAAAAGATACAGCTAAGATATTCGGAAAGGGCATTTAAAAGGGAAATTTTTTAAGCCATTACATGTTAATTTAGAAGTTGATTTAAAAAAAAAAATTTCGAGGCGCCAACGTCGCGTAGCTGTCCTAAGGTCCGGACTCTTATTTAGCATCAGTGGCGTTCAGGACGAAAATTTTGTTAGCTTAACGTTAGCTAATGGAGCTTTCACCGTTACAAACCAGAGGGCACGCATTCAAAAAATTAACATACATTATATATAAAAACTACAATTTCTAACATGGTGACTGATTATTTTTATTCCATTATTTTTAAATGTGGTTGTACTTCAGAAATTAAGTATTTATACCGTGAAAAACCATAAAAAAATATTTAACGTGCATTAATTTTTTGAATCAGAGCCCTCTGGTTTGTAACGGTGAAAGTTCCGTTATTTTATTTTAAAATAATCAGAAATATATTTTATTTTATTAAATTAAAATAATTATTTTTAACTTATTTTTCACCTAATCGCAAACGCCAATCACGAAGTAGGCTGCGTGTGACGCCATTAAACTTAAGCAACTTATATGTTGACTCATCTGTGTAAAATATTGCTTTTAAATAAAATGATTTTTTGATATATATATATATATATATATATATATATATATATATATATATATATATATATATATATATATATATATATATATATATATATACTTTCACAAGTTGGCCGTTGGAATGAGCTGAAATTTGGCTCATTTCGATGCACAACAATACATATAATTTCTTTTTAAAAAATGTCAAACTGGGAATCTGTAATTCAAAAATGAAACCGAATTTCAAAATTCAAACTCTGTTTAAGGTTGTCCCTTTGTTGATGGATGCCACATTTGTCAAAATTTTTTGAGTTATTTTAAGGCTGTGTGCTTATGACAAATGTTTCAAATTTTTCCCTAATTCTATTATTAATTGGTGACGCAAAGATTTTCACTCGCGCCTCTGCTGTTAAAATTAGAATTAATATCAAGTAAAAATTTAAAATGTGATATAAAATCTAGTAATCCGAACATAATTCGTATAATACATATTTCTATCGGTAATTAAACGTATACAAAAATTTTTATTTGATACAGCTTCTAGTTTAAAAAACCAGAGGTGCTCGCGTAATCTTTGTGTCCCCAATATAGATTTTATAGATAATATTAATTTGGAATCAAATAAAAAAAATATTTTATTTTTAATTTAATTTAATTAAATTTTGTTTTTATAAGTAAATTGTTCCGCCCTTCGTCACTGTTATGTAATCCATGTTTTTGGCACCAGCATACCGACGATAATAATAATAATTTATTTCCGGAAATTGTTATACAATATGGAAATCGTCACAAAACCAAAATAAAAATTAAAAAAATTTACAATAACACTCGATCACTTAGAAATGACTGAAGGTCAAAATAATGTTTATTTAAAAGAAATTTTTTAAATTTAGCTTTAAATTTTGCTACTGTTAGCGTTGTTATGTCTTTTGATAAGTTATTGTATATTTTAATTGTCATATTTAGAGGGCTATTTAAACTCAAGTTTGATCTAGACTGGTTTATAACATAGTCATCTTTCGTCTTTGTGTCGTATGTGTGATTTTAGGGAATTTCGAAAACTCGAAATTCAGCTATTTCACATTGTATATATATATATATATATATATATATATATATATATATATATATATATATATATATGTATATATATATATATATATATATATATATATATATATATATATCAAAGAGTTTGGATATATATTATGTATCTAGTCTTGTATAGAGAAATAATACTGTATTTAAATGCATTGAAACCAATGCGGCATTTTAAAGGGGGTGTGCGGAGTGTAGTACTTCAATGTAGGTGGTATAGTGGGGACATAAAACACAATTTTTGCACAGAGTCGTACTTTTATGTTTTTGGCCAGTTTGTATTATAATTATACATCCCAACGTATCCATTATTTTTTTTAAAATATTATCTAATTAACATTTTTTAAAATTTTTAAAAGACGTAATTTAAAGTTTTGATTATTTTTCAATAAAATTACAATATACACTTAGTTTTCTCTTATTTGGGAATTTTACTCAGTGTTGAAAAAATAAATTTCAGAAATCAATAGAATTTTACTTACCTATTGTTTTTTTCTTTTTTCTTTTTTTTTTTTTTTTTTTTTTGAAATTAGCTGAATTTTATAAGGATATAAAATTAAAAATTATTTTAATTTCTAGGCTTTTAAAATAAAAATAAAAATTAACTAAAAATTAAAAATTTTATTTTTTTATACATACAATGTACAAAATTAACTAATTTAAAAAATATTGACAAAAAATGTATTTTATTTACTGCCCTTTAAATAGTAGCAGTTTATTAAATAATTGTCTCTTTCCATCCTTAAAATTAAATTTTTTAGTAAGGAAATGGATCCTTATGTCAAAATATTTTTCAGTTATTGCTATTATTAACTGAATAATATGGTTACAGTTTTCAGGAAACTGATCATACTGATGTATTTTTAAAGACTTGAAAATATTTGTGTCCATAAAATATGATTTTAATATTTTATTAACAAAGAATTTTTTGGTATATTTTTTAGGCAACATGTCATTATTATACAGTAAGGATTTTATGAATTTTTCTACCCGCCAACAAACATCAACAACGTTATTTGACGGATAAACGAGACCGCCATTATCTTTTATTATAATAAAATTATGTACGAAACTTTTATTACTTGTATATAAACTGTCTACACACTGTTCGCATTTTATTTTATTTATTAATGTCCGAGCAACAAAACCAGCAATATATTTTATTATCTGTTTGGAATAATCTGACAGTTCATATAAATTATAGGGAACTGCCAGATCGTATTCCGTATTTTCTTCATTTAAAGTTTCACACGCCCGATAATTCTCGGAACTTTTATTAATTTTTTCAATAGCGGAACTGCAGTCTAGTATAGAAATTTTTTCTAAGGGTATACAGTTACCTCGAAAAGAATTGCTTAGTTCCATGTGTACCAACATTTTTTTATAAGTTGATTTAAATTGAATTGAAGTTGGGTTGTTATTTAATCCACCATGACTTCTTATGTTCCCAAAAAATAATTCCAAGTGGTCTTGGCTAAATTTAAACGTTGGTAAGAACTTTAGTTTTTCGTTTTCAATTAAATTGTTATATATATATTTTAAACTTTGAATGCAGCCACACAATCCTAAAAATCCCATTTTTTTATTTGATCTTATAATTTCACTGCCGTCAACATTTTTTAAAGAAAGTAAATATTGTTCAGCTTCGGTTAAAAACTTGAAAATACCAACTTTATTTGTATTATTTAAAGGTTTTTTAAAACCGTACTGTTTTAAATTTCGAGAATTTAAAATATCAAAAAGATCATTAATTATTTTCAAAAACTTTGCCGTAGCACTGACTCCTTGAAACTCTTTCAATTTAAGTTCGTTTTGACAAAATAATAGCGCTTTTGAAACACTGTCACTAAATAATTGTGTCGCATATTTTACTTTCATGGCCTGATTTTGAAAGTAAACATGTTGAGGCTTTAATTTATTCCCTAAATGTAAATTTTCCATTTGTTGCAAATTTAGTAATTTTAAAATAAAATCCCATTTAATTAAATTTCCGTCCATATCTATCAAATTTCGAAGGGTCTCAAATGCATTCCGTACTAATTTTACCATATGACATGGATCTAAAAAGACAGCTACATCTTCGTTTGTAGTTGGATGAGGAAATATGGTTTAATTTTGTCCGCTTTTATAGAACAATTTAGATGGCGCAGCATTGTGATATTTGCTGGATATGCGTCGCATGTTAATGAAACAACGTGCACACCAGTTTTTGCTACTTCTTCTAAGCACTGTTTTACTAAATTTGCCTTTTGCTGTCCTCGAACACCATCAACTAGGAAATATCCTACTGGAATTTTCCAGTTTCCATTTACACAGTTTAAAAGGAAAACTAAAGCCTCTCTGGCGAGTGCCTGATTATCTGTTTCAATTCCATCGCCAAAATTTACATATCCGTGGTAGGTAGTGCCATCGTATTGTACATGTTTACGTATGGCCATTTCGTCTAACATCAAAGCAACAAAGATGGGATGGTCAGTGCTCTCTTTCTTTAATTTTAATGCTCGAAAAGCTTCGGTGGTAAATCCAGCATCACCCTCAATACTTTGATACCACTTTCTTATTGTCTGAACGTGAGGTAAACATGTATTAAATATTTGTCTCACATACTCGTAAGCTCTCGGTGAATAAAAATGCAGTGTGAGAGCAAATGTTTTTAGTGCTGGAGAGTATTTTTGTTTTTTGATCAGGCCTTTCGATTTTCCAATTTGTCTCTTTATTAAATCTACTACTTTTAAATCTTCTGATATATTTTCTAATATATTTAATTCATCATCTGTTAGAAAATTTTTTTCTTCAATTGATTTTAGAATATTTTTAAAATTATCTATAGTTCTCTTATATCGTCTTTTATTTTCATTTAATCGTTTCACTTTACGTGTACTTCTTTCATACAAAAATTTGAATTTTCTAGCCAGTAGCTTTAATTTTCTTTTTCTCGGTGTACAATCTGGTTCTATTTGTAATTCATCATCTATATCCATCTGTAAATTCGATGAATTACTCTCGTTACAGTAAAGAGATACTAATGCGGTTGGTTTGGAAGATACCCCAGGTGTATTAATATCATTTGACGTCGTTGGCGTCGTTAATTCTTCGCGTTGTACTGTGGACGACTGTATGGAAATTTCAGTAACAGCAGATAATGGCGCAATTGGTGAAGTTTTTTCATACAGCATCATATAATTAAAAACATCTAGTTCCGTTTGCGTAGAACTGTCTACTAATTTTGGCTAGAAAATAAAATAAAAATTGATTGTATTTTTATTCGTAAAGTCTAATGTACATAGTTGTAGAAAACAAATATAAACTATAGATGGCAGCATGGGAGCCGATAATTAGAATCCCTATAATAAATAGAGTCGTGACATATCATCCATTTTCTGTCCAAAACAGAGCGGGAAGCTTCAAAATTAATTATCACATGTCTGAGTAAATATTTTTTAGTACATAATTATTGTTAATAAGTTATGAATTAATGAACAGTTAAAAATTTTTAATTTAATTATACATTATAGGTTAATCTAAATGATTTTTGTTAATATTCAATTTATTTCTAACGTATTTTATGCAACCTGTGGACAGAAAATGCCGGAATCAATCAGCGTTCACCACAAATGTCACGACTCTATTTATTATAGGGACTCTACGATGACACCTCGAAGCTCTTAGTATTAAATAAATAGAGGGAGTACAGACATATATACAATGTACAATATGAAAACGAAGCCAAAAAAGTGACTAAAGTGTTGACCAATATGGCAGTTAAATAAGGTTGAGTTTAACTTTTTCTACATATATTTACTGATGTTATATTTTTTGTTATAAATACTGTTACAATATTTATTAATAAATAATTTCTGGCTGTAATAGCTGATTTTTCGATTCGAGAATTCGCTAAAAATTTTTATTACCAATAACACTTTGTGGGTTATAAAAGCTGTTAACCAGTATGCTGATTGTGCTTCAAAAAAAATAATGTGTACTCCATCCATTTGTTTGATACATACATATTCTAATATCAATGCCTTGACGTGACATAAATGAGAACTATCCACTATTTTGAAACTTATTAACTGCAATTAAAACTGGTCGCAACTTGCAACATATTTTACTTTCTAATAAAATGCTTATAATTATGTATTAAAAATTTAAATTGGCATTAAATAATATTAAATGTAATCAGAACGATATAGAAGACTATGCAAATTGTTTGAATCGACAATCATAAAATTTTGAAAACGGGGATTGGAAAATTGGGACACTACCTTTAATGAAACAATAGCACCAAATTTTTTTTTTTTACATTGATACTAACTATGTAAAATAATATTATTAGCTAAAAAATCGGAAACTTTTTTCAAATTTACACTTGACAGTATAGACTAATTTTTATTTCAAACTAACATTAGGTGGCAGTAATGTTATTCAATAGAGGGCGCACGCAACATTTGTATTTCTAACTTTTTAATAATTATGCATAAACTAATAATTATGCATACAACTTAACTGACCCTCAAAGACGGCTTCTAATATCACAATCAGGTCCGTGATGAAAAATCTTTGCATCACTAATATAAATATGATATTTTTTTTAGTCTAATAGAAAATAAAAAGAAATAATGACAGACTTACATGAGTTAAATTTAATGTTGGTATCGCCTTATTATGAAGCCAACGACGACCCTTATCGGAATAATAAAAGTATTTTTCTTCGAAATGTAAAGAACAAATTACGCTAGTCTTCGTAGGAATCCAGTCATCCGATTTTTGGATTGCATTTACCCAAAGTAATTTGCTATGAGGAGTACGTGGGAATCTACATTAAAAAAAATATATATAGAGATTACTATGTTCTGAATAAATTTTTTCTGCAATAGTTATTTTTCAAATATGTACAAAAAATTAATTAATTCTATTTTAAAAAAAAATTTAAATACAAATTACCAAAATAATTCATCTAAACGGTATTTAAGTTCAAAATATAAAATTCAAGTAGTTAATTCAAAAGTTATTTAAATAATTAACAGAATTTTTCGTTATATTTCGCAAAATTGTTATCTTTTTTTATATTTTAATAAAGCAAAAATATAAAATTAAATCTAAAAATTTTCGAATACGACTCTGAATATGTGTTTAAATATATATATGTATGTATGGTATTTGTTTGTGAATAACATGTTTATCACGCAAATTTTAAATATGGCGGACTTAAGTGTGAAACAAAGTAAATCAATTTATTTTTACTTACCGGTGATAAGTAACACCTTTGACTTTTAAATTTGATGATGCACCTTTATTTTTGCAGCCTGATACAACACAAGATACTATTTTTTTACAAAAAATACAATTAAAAGTTTCAAAATTTAATTTAACACTGAGAGGTTTTGGCAGTAACAGTCAACAACATCAGTAGCAATGGTCAGTAACATACTGAACAGTTTAGTTTACCCGTGGTTGAATCTGACAACAACTAGGCTGAATTGTGGTGCCCTACATACTTACTCTATAGCAACATTACTTAATAATATATCCAAACTCTTTGATATATATATATATATATATATATATATATATATATATATATATATATATATATATATATATATATATATATATATATATATATATATATATATATGTATATGTGTCGCCACGATAACTTTCGAACGAAACGTTTAATGCTTATGAAATTTCGTATGGAGACTCGATTTTGATCTGGTTTGGCTAAGTTCTTTAGCCAGACACATCGGCCCAGAAGTAGGTTTTCTGGCCATTTCTTATCATTCGATCCTATCATTAGACAGTTCGATTTTTACATGGTTAAAAAGTCAAAAAAAAAAATTATGAAGAAAATATTCTTATAATTTTCTTTCTATTTTAAGTATTTTTCGAGAAAATGTAAATTTTCACTTTTATATTAGTTTTCTTTCTTTGTTAGTCTAATAAGTAATTTATGTTTATATCTCAGTTCTTTATGAAGTATAAAAATATTTCACTTTTTTATTAAAGAATTTTGTGAGAACAACTGAAGTCTATTCACATACATGTTTTATAACAGACATACATGTATAGAGTTTTGTTTCTCATTTATTGCATTATAATTAGCATGGTTCTGTTGCGAGCTACCTTTGTTGGAAGTTAGGGTGCTCGGGTAGCGCTGCCGCTGGGACGTGGATACGACCGGACAACAACGTAAAGTTATTCAAAATTTGCGTGAAACTTCGGTGATTACGGCTTTGGTCTCAGTAAGAAGGGAGTTGGTTACAATAAACTAAAAACGACCCACAGAATTTTGAATAACTATACTAATTTATTGGTAAATATTGTAGGTACATATCCCCTTAATGTTGTTTAAGGTTAAAGTATTAAATCAGATTTTACATACCAAATGAAAAATTGTTAATTACATGTAAACACTTACGTGTCCCAGTCTAGGATAGGGGAGGACGTTACTGATACCTCGATCCTGTCTTGGTTTCTGGAAACGTGGTCAAACGGCAACTTTCCACAAATTTTCACAATAACGAAAATAAGCACAACACTTGAAATATTTTAATTTATATATTAAATAAACCCCCTTTTTATTTATGAAAGAAACTTCACTGATATTAACTTTATTTAAATTTTGAATAAAACTTCCCAATTAGACCAAACCTGAACAACGCCCCAAGCCAACTCCGGCTTCGTAACTTCGTCTCATACTCTCGATGCATGCGAGAATTCGCTGGCTTAGCACGTTGCTCATTACCTTGAATCAACTAAGCGTCTTTTGTGAAGTATAAAAAGTACCTACGAACCTCGTGGTTCGCGGGTCCGTTACACAGCTCCCTCCTTAGAAAAAGTTGGTTGCTCTAGTGAGGAACCGACCTTTTCATAAGATTGTTGGTTCAGCAACCGCCTTCCCATCCCCTGTTATTGTATTAAACATAAATTATTCTAATTTCTTTTATTTACTTATTTATTTTGATTAATATTCTTACTTATCTATTGTTGACTCATCTATCTAATATTATAAGTGTTTCTGATAAACACTATTTATTCTAATTGATTGCATTTTGCCCAGCCCATTTATTTACTAAATCTTAAGTACTACTTCTTACAATAACGTATAATTTTTTTTTCAAGGTTCTAAGAGGGAGGCAACCATCTTTATGTTATCCGGGAGGTAGGATCCTTCGTCCTCTCTCTATTAGTATTTGTACCATATCCCGGGTTTAATCTAACTACTTAATTTGTATGGTTGCGTCCTTCCCTTTTGTCAATCTTAATCTAAGCTTATCTAAATGCCTAACTAATGCGCTAGTGTCCTCGACTAATGTCTCATTTGTTCCCTTTTCCCCTCCTTTTTTTTCCTTTCAAGTTCATTTTACCCCTCTTCACTCACTTGTTATGCCTGTCACTAGATATTTTCACAGCACTTTTCACTAAGATCTTCTTTATGGTTTACACTTGCTGCACCTCAACAGTAAGTCCACGATAAATTTGGTTGATGGTATCGTTAGTTTTCCTTTCCGGCCCGGGTGTTGATTGTTTCGTTGGTTCCTCGGTAGGTACTTCCGTAGTCTTCTCCTTTGTTTTATTAGTATGTCGATGTAATAACCAGACGGCTAAGGTATTCCAAAGACTAGCTAAAAGTGTAATTCCGAATCCAAATATTTCATATAAAGCAACACCATGAAGTACCATTGCAATAATGTATTTGATAAGGCGGAAAACAACGTAAAATCCCAGTAGTCCTGAAGTGACTAGTCCAATCTCTGTAAACCATCCCCATACGTATGCAAATGCCTTTTTAGTGAAAGTTTCTAACTCTTCATGGTTGAATAGGCTAATTATGGAATATCCCTGGTTGTCGGTCGGCAAACCCACCATTTTTCGTGTAATTACTGTCGATACGGCTTGTCACTCTATGCCAAAACTCAAGGTTCTTTGTGCTTCTTCGATCTCCTGATTTGTATAAACGCCTCCACTACTTATTCGCTGGACTTGGAAAAACTTGGGTTCTTGTTCCAATTGTACGTTGATTATCTCTGGTTTAATTCGTCGTTGAGGATGAGGACTGAATCCAATCCATTCGCCTTGTATGTAATATAAGGACGGGGTCAATTGGGAGCATTGTATTTGCTCTGCATGTTCCTGTAGAATACGAGTTACGGGTGCCATAAACAGTTCTTCAGTTCCTAATTTTACGGGTAGTTCATTATAGCAACTAACTGTTCGTCTTAGTTCCACTGGTTTAGGTACACACTGCATAAGATACAGAACTTCTCCTAGAACTCTGCCCACATATCCTTGGGTTTTCTTTAGTAAGGAAGCTATGAGGTTTGGGTTCAGAGGTGACATAGCAAGTCTGTTTTTCAATACTTCACGTTGAACTAGACATCGGCGGTGAACAATTTGGGCACCAAATTCATTGAACATACGTTTGGTAGACTGTTCTACATAGAGAAATTTACTATTGACGTAGGTTATTAGATTGTAGTTTTGGACATTCGTTTTATGATGTCCGTGGAACTTATAAACGGCTTTGTCGTCCTCGATAACCATTAATCTTGGGTGCTCAGTGACCCAGGCAATTTCCCCACAAATAGCGGATTTTTCTATCAGTGTAATAGCGAACACCCTATTCTGCTGTTCTACCACGGCAATTGTTGTGTTGCTGTAATGTAGCATGTTTTTACTCGTAACCACATTCGCAGTTCCCTGGTATAAAATACTATATCGTTCGATATCACATTCGCCCGGTATACGACGGTCCCATATGCTTTCTCCCATTTCAGCGTCCATACAGTACCCTTCTACAAATGAACATGTTATGCCCCCCAAAATATGCACTTCATTAGTATCCAGTTTCACAGTAGCCCGATAGTCGCGTAAAGTAATTTTTATATTTGCGATTACGATTACATTGTCCCACGTCAGACTGTTCTCACTATAAGTAGTTCCGCTGCATTTACCATCTACGTTAACGCTGCCCGCGATTGTTACAGAAGCGGTAGTAGTTGCATTTAGTTTTAAATCCGCAATAATTTTTCCTTTTTCCGGTTGGAATGTACGGAACCGATGGATATTGTTGCACTCGACTTCCCCGACTTGTTGTATATACGAAAATAGTCCTTGTGCGACTGCGGATATATGACTAAACATTCCGCACTTATAAATCACTCGCCTTATTTCAATCAGGCACGTTTTTACTTGTATATTGGAAAATTCGTTTCGTTGCACAACAATAATGTCTTTAGTGATTTCGGTATAATCTACTCGCGGATCTGGACACTCTCCAACGTCTTTTATGGAAATAGCAGTAATGTTCGGTTCTGGTCCACGGCAATCATAAGCGACTAAAGTTTTGCAATAGGTAATCAGGGCTAGTAGTAATACAACACGAAATATTAGTGCAGGCATCCTGCAAGAAAAGAAAAGGAATTGTCTCTGTCTTTGCTTTCGCACCTTTATACTTATTTGCTTATTACTATCTGTTTGTGTTAAAAATTTTTTTTTGTTTATTTATTTACTTATTTATTTTTACTTATTTACTAATGTGTTATTAATAATATCTATTATTATTGATTTACTTTTTTTTTTTTTTTTGTCTATTCACAAATTATGTAGTCTTTGTTTCCTTTTTTTATATTATACACACTTATTTTCAAATATGTTTCGGTAAGACCCACGGATGTTCTGATACAGGACCTCGACTCCTGGTATGTGGCTGCACATTTCTTGCTATGGTCCTCTCTTCACAGACCGGTGGCGGTAGTTCTTCTTCTCTTCCTTCGAATGGACTCATTTCTCTTTCCATAGTTTCCTCGGAATGGAGTGTATCTTCGTCGTCAATTGTGTGCTCAACGACAATTTACCTATCTAGAGGTGGTGGTTCATGTACCTGAACTTGCACCGTAATGGGATCTGTCACATCTTCTATATCTTCGAGGGTGTTTTCTGAAAAAGTTTTACGGTTGTCAACTATCTCCCTTGTCGTTTCTCTGTCTTTGGTTATTTGACTCACCACTGATGATGGCGGATGTGCATCGATGATATCTTGCCTCGACCCCCTTGGATTGCTATTTTCTTCTATTCACGAAGGGTCGAATTCGAAGCTGGCTGGTAACACATCTGTGTTGAGTGGGATGGGTCGTTTAGTTTTAGTTTGATCCAGTTCTGTTTGCTCGATCTCTACGTCTTCCTCCTCAACTACTTCGCTTCTTTCGTTTTCTCCCTCAATAGTACCCTTATATTGCTTCAGACGATTTGTGTGTACCGTTTCAACCTTACGCCCATATATCTGCTGTATTTGGAATGTAACTGGCCCCTTAACGGCGATTATTCTATACGGTCCCGTCCATGGTCTGGTAAGCTTCTTACTGTGTGCTGCTGTGACACTTGGATTATACAGGCATACCAAATCTCCGAGCTTGAAAGTTACCGGTTTTGACTTCTTATTTTACTGTAGTGTTTGTCTTCTAATTGCTTCCTCGTTATGTTTCTGTACGCTTTCAAAAGCTAACTTCAGTCGTTCCATTAGCTCAGTGGCATAATTTTCGCTTACATCATATGGTGTTCTTCTTGGCTTTATGAAATCGTCGTACGGCATGGCCATGTCTCTCCCGTGCATTAGGAAAAAGGGCGTATCCCCAATTGAGCATGAATTGTTCCTCTATAGGCCATCAATACATAAGGCAACCAAAGGTCCCAGTCTCTCTGGTCGCCAGTAACTACGTGTGATAACATGTCCTTGATGACTCGGTGGCTGCGTTCAATTAAGCCGTTGGACTGAGGGTGGTATGCTGTAGTGTGTATTTTGTTAATTTTTAGCACATGAAAAATTTCTTTCATAAGTTTAGAGAGGAAATTAGTTCCTTGGTCAGTTAACAGGACTCGCGGTACTCCATGCCTAGTAATAATGTGTTCGGCGAAGGCTCTGGCTACTGTTTCGGCCTTTTGATCAGGTAAGGGTATAGCTTCAAGATAACGCGTGAAATGATTCTGTACTGTCAGTATATATTTGTTACCACGGAGTGATGTAACCATTGTTCCAACAATGTCCATAGAGATGCGTTCAAATGGCTGCGTAACCGCAGGTAATTGTTGAAGCGGGGCTGGTCGCTGGTTTGTAGGGGTTTTGCGTTGGATGCACGAATTAACTGTTCACAGAATTTTTTTACATCTGCTGTCATATTTGGCCAAAACATTTTGTTTCTTATTAGAGCTAAAGTTTTGGCGTAACCTGAATGTGCACAAAATGGAGTTTCGTGATAATCCCGTGTCACAGTTTTTATCATGCTGTTTGGTACTAGCAACTTATCATGTCATTCCGTCGGCGTTCGAACTTTATATAGGAGCCCATCATTATCCAAATAATACTCTGGCGTTTCTACGTTGCTTTCCATTCGATTTATTATACTGCTGAGTGTCGCATCTTTTCGTTGAGCTGTTCTAATCCATTCCCTGTCCCAAAATGGTTCGTAAGTCTCCTCAACGTTAACTGATTGGACTGGTATCCGAGATAGAGCGTCTGCGTTGCTATTTTTCTTGCCCGCCCGATGTTTAATTTCGAAGTCATACTCTCCTAGTGCGAGTGCCCGAGTTAACCTTGAGCTAGGGTCGCGGATTGTTAATAGCCATTTTAGCGGCCTATGGTCCGTTATGATGGTGAATCGTCTTCCGTATAGATAGATCCGATAATATTTAACTCCCCATATGACGGCAAGGCATTCCCTTTCTGTAGTCGAATAGTTTCGCTCGGCTTTCGAGAGTTGTCTACTCGCGTAAGCTATTGGTTTTTCATAGCCGTTGTGTTCCTGACTAAGTATTGCTCCAATTGCAGTTCCAGAGGCGTCGGTGGTTAATATGAAGGTTTTGTTGAAATCCGGGTACTGTAAGACCGGTTCACTGCATAATGCTGCTTTTAGTTTTTGGAACGCTTCTTCTGTCTCTTGTGTCCATACAAACGGTGTGTTTTTCTTCGTGAGCGCTGTCATCGGCTTTGATACATGGGCGAATTGAGGTATAAATCTTCGATAGAAGTTTGCTAAGCCTAGGAATGAGCGGATATCTTTTACGTTTTTGACTGCTAGTATCTTTGATGACAGGTTTTATACCGTTGCTGCTGATTATATGCCCTAGATAATTGGTTTCTGTGGTAAGAAAACGACACTTACTTGGTTTTAGTTTTAAATTTGCCCTTCTTATACATTCGAACACTTCTCTCATCCTATCAAGGTGTTCATTGATACCATTCCCGTTGAAAATTATGACATCATCCAGATATGCCAAACATTTTACTCCCACGATACCGGCTAAAATGGTGTCCATTAATCTTTAAAACGTGCTGGGCGCATTAACTAAACCAAAGGGCATACGTAGGCACTCGTAGTGGCCGTCCGGTGTAGTGAACGCTGTCTTCTCACGATCTTCTTCGGCGATTGTAATCTGCCAGTAGCCCCATGCGAGATCTAACGTTGAAAAGAGATTTGCTTGTCCTAGCATATCGATGGTCTCACTGAGATTTGGTAAGGGGTAGATGTCTCGTTTTGTTATCTGGTTAAGTCCTCGGAAGTCAATACAAATTCTCATTTTTAATTCACCCATAGTAGTTTTCTTAGGTACCATGACGACTGGCGCAGACCACGGCGACTGTGAGTGTGTAATGACACCCTCATCAAGCATCTCCTGAATATTATCTTTTAGTACTTGTCGTAATGCTTGAGGTACGCGATACGGTGCTTTGACGATTGGCGGAACATTTTCAGTAATTATTCTGTGCTTTACTCCTTTGGCTTCTCTTAAGCTGTCTCCTTCTAACCAAAATATATCCTGGTATTCATCCAGAAGTTCAAATAATTTCACCTTGGCTTCTCCACTTAGATGATCTGTGTTCACATGATCCCTTAAATTTCTTGTAGAACCCCTTTGTTGATTAATTTTCTCTGGTTCGAGTACAGTGAAGCAATGTCTACTTGTACACGGCTTATATTGTCGACACTCTTTATTATTCCCATAAATTTTCTTTATATTTCCCTTGTCATTCCCTTGCTTCATTTCTGTATTTCCCTCGTATGTATCTATTTCTTCCCTATTGCTTTGTAATTCCCCTTGTATTTCTTCAGCCTCCCCGATTATTGTTTTAGCAGACACTATTAGTCGTTGACTCGATACGTTGATAAGGCTCACTTGGACCTCCCGATTTGTTTGTACTTTGCTTACTACTCTAGCTGCAATTATTCCGTGTGTCAATACTTCGACTGGTTCGATCACCACCGTTCTTTCAACGAGATCACCCGTCAAGTTAGCCCTACATACGCATTCACTACGCGCTGGTATCTCGATGCAATCCATAAGTGAAACAGAGTCGTGGCCAACTACCTGCTTCTGATCATCTCCCAATTTTGGCCGAATTGAGGATAATCGGTTGCCTTCTGTCGAACTCTTTCTATGACTACACTTGATCAATCGTTTGCTGTCTGAACTGGGTGTTGATCTCTCCGTCTTCTGAATTGGCTCACACGGTTTCACGTCTTCATTTCCGTCTTTGACGTCTTGCTGAAATTTTACCCTTAGATTCGTCTTAACGTGTCACGCTCCCCCAGTATTGTGGTATCGTTTTAAAATTCCCTTGTTTGTACCCTTGTCATCTGAAGCTTTTGTTGATCCCATTTTTCTAGTAACGCTTATAATTTCGTCCACCCCATCGTAAAGCATAGGTATTTGTTCGCCGTTTATACTTATTATTTGACGTTGGTAATCAATAACTGCCCTATTCTCGTCTAAAAAATCGCGTCCTATTAGTCCGTCTGCGGTTATAGGTAGGCCTTCACAAATGATAATATTGGCGTCGAAGGACTGTATCTTGTAGATATATGTACTGATGTAGAACCTAAACATGTGATGGTATCCCCCGTGATCCCTGTTAGTTTTAAATCCTCGATTGGTTCGTAGTTTGTAAATTGTAGAGATTTTTGTTTCAAAATGGTCACAGCCGAACCCGTGTCTATAGTCAGTTTTAGTAGTAAATGGTTTACGTTAACGCGAATAATGCTAGGTGTGTCCCTTGTTTGATATGCATGAGAAATTATTATAAGTAGAATAGTCAGGCCGGTTCTGGCGCAAGTTTGTAGGCGAGGGGGTAAAACGTTAGGTGGGGTGCGAGGGGGGAGCGAGTGAGTGAACTGGCGGGCGGGATGGCGGTGAGGTGAGTTGTTGACGGTACGGGGAGCGGGCGGCGGGGTCATTGACTTGTGTTGGGTACGTATGGGGTATGCTGGATGCCAGATGTTGTTATAAAAAATGTTTGAAAAAATTGTATGTTTTTTATGATGGGTACGTATGTAGTATACGTGGTAAAAAATGTTTGAAAAAAATGTATGTTTTTTGTGATGGGTACGTATAGGGTATACTAGAGGATTATAAATAGTGTTATGAAATACTGGTGGGAGTTAGTATTATTGAAAACTTTGTGTTTATTGTGCAACGATAACAATGACACTTGCGGAAAAGTTTAGAAAAATTAATAATACACCATGCAGTTCAGATATGGTGAAAATTGTTGAAGAAGCCTTAAAACGAATTAAAAATATAGAAGACGTGGAAAAATGGTTAAAGCATAATAAAAATAATATTCGTTTGTTTAAACGTATGTTTGATGAAAAATTAGAGAATCATTTACGTTTGGAGGCGAACATTGCACTGTCTAAATCGCATCAGAAAAAATTGCATCAATTAAAACGTAGCATCGTTAAACAAGGTGGTGGGTTAAATACACGGCAAAGACATCGTCACTTATATTGGGAACAAATGGATGTACACCATGAAGGCAGAGTAAAAACGGGTGTTATTACTAACGTTGATTATAAGGATCCGATTGTATTTTTTGATCGAGCTTTCCCGATATTTCGTCGACATGTAGGTAAAGAATTGATAAAAAATCCATTGAAAATTTATGTTGTATTTTCGGGGAATTTTATTAAACCAAAAACTAGTGAAGAGGATGTAAAAACATTTATTACACTGGTAAAAGAATTATTTATGACGACAAATATAAAAGAATGGTATAATGAGTTTGTAAAGGAAAATTTATTGAGAAAATTGCAAGATTTTCAGGAAAGAGATTCGGGCTGGGCACTGGACATGGTGATAAATTTGCGTATCAATATGAATAAGTATTGTTCGCTAACAGCAGGAACTTACTGTGAATTACCTAGAGTAATTAAAAATAAAAAAGCTTGTGTCAACGTCAGAAATTATGATCAGCATTGTTTTTTTGTGATCAATTATGACAGCACTCTATCCAGCAGATCGACATCCCCAACGAGTCGGAAAGTATCCACATTATAGTACTCGATTAAAATATGATGGATTGGAATTTCCATTACCATTAAGTCAGTTGCATAAATTTGAACGTATGAATCCGGATTTATCGATAAACGTATACAGTTACAATGAAATTGGTAAAAAAGAAATAGAACTTTTTCCCGTATACTGAAACGGTTCTGTTTCTTTTCCCCAAGAAGGGGTGACACTATGAGACGTTTTGCCCTTAATAGGGTTGTTGTTGTGATTTGATTGTTGCGCAGAGGATTTTATTAAAGTCCCAACAATTGATGTTCGTTGTCCCAATCCCAGATCTTACAATTGGCCGTAGGTTCTTAGGATTGTTGCTGCAAGAGACTCCGCCTAGTACAGGAGTGGTGCTTGTACTTTTAGAAAATATTGCTTGATTCAAGAATTCATGGCGTCAGTTCGAAGATTTAAATGAAAATACGTTTTATGATTAACGAACAAATGATATTTTATTTCGAAAATAACTTTTAATACGAACGTTAACGATTATAAAACAAATACATTTTTGATAAATATTTAAGCCCGGCTTCGAAAAAACGATTAGTCGAAAATAATTAAAATGGAGTCTTAAAAACTAAAACGAGATTCGCTCAACGGAAATTACATTTTGAAAAATTGAGACTCGGCTCCGACTATGTTTACGGTTAAAATTAGACCCCGTTCATATTGAAAACTAAAATAAGACTCCGTTCATGTTGACGGTTATAATAAGACTCCGTTCATGTTGACGGTTATAATAAGACTCCGTTCATGTTGACGGTTATAATAAGACTCGCCTTAGTTGGTTCGTTGTAGCCTTTTATATATTTCATATTTTTACTAGAACATTCCATGATGAACAAACAAGTGACAGTGTGAGCTGTGACGAACCAACCAAAAGCACCAAAAGAATACAAAAAATGAAAGTTTGAATGAGTTGAAGTGAGAAGGATAGGGTGGCTTCGATAGAGTACCGCGGTGACAAAACCAAACTTAAGTAGCTGTGAGAACATTCGAGCAATAACATCCCTCTCACTCCACTACATTAATAAGGAAAGAATAAAATATATTTAACATTTAAAATATAATTAAACACAAAAATCGACAGAAAACATGACCATATATGGTGAAAAGCAAGTATTCAAGTGATAGATAATATATGAAATGTAATAAACAAAATGCGTAGTTAAAAATAAAGGTACAGTAATGTAAATTGAAAAGAGTACAGTAAAGTACAATAATGGACACAAATTTAGATTAGTATTAATTAGTAATGTACGACAGATGGAGACAAAATGGAGGGCCGATATTACAAAATGGCGGACTGAAACGTTACAAAATCAAAGAATTAAAATAAGGCGTTAACATATTACACTGAAGTTGATGACGTCACAAATTAAATAGACACGCCTTCTCCGAAAAATGACCAATAATTACGAGTTATAAAACAAAATGGCGGACCGATAATTAGGCTAAAAACTGTGACGTTACAATACGTAAGTAAAAATAATGATGGTAAAAAAATACATCTATTGTGCGTTAAAAACAACAACAACAGTGATGTACTACATTACTGTTGGATAAAGAATTTATCGAGATTAACCAGTGTCAGTATAAGTAGTCGTGATCATAAAGTACATATTTGCGATCGATGCCTCAATTACTTTCGAACTGACACAAAATTAAAACAGCATCTAATGGATTGTGGTGAACGAGATGCAGTGAAAATTTGTATGCCTGAGAAGGGGGAAAATTTTGTTAAATTTAATAATTGGATGGCGAAAGAGAGAGTACTGTATGTTTTATACGCGGACTTTGAGTCCTTGTTAGTTCCAATTTCTGATAATGATAACGATGGTGCTGATGATGACAGTGATTACGAACATTCGTATACAAAACGCACATAAAAACATGTACCATATAGTGTTGGATATTATTTTCATTGTTCGCATGACGCAAATCAATCTTTTTACCGAGAATATCGTGGCGAAGATTGTATTAAGTGGTTTGTGTATCAATTACAACGGCAAGCTCGATGTGCTGAAGAGAAATTAGGACTTAAAGAAGAAATGGATTTAACACCGGAGGAAGAGATGGATTTTATTAATGCAGAAATTTGTCACATTTGCCATGAAGATTTTAAACCAGACGATCGAAAAGTTCGTGACCATTGTCATTTTACCGGTAAATTTCGTGGAGCGGCTCATAATCAGTGTAATTTGAATTATAAAAAATCACATGTAATATCAATAATAATGCACAATCTTAGCGGTTACAACTCGCATTTTTTAATGGTACCATTGGTTAGCGAATTCGATGGAAAGGTGGATGTTGTACCAATAAATAAAGAGAGGTACATTAGTTTCACTAAACATGTTGGTAGTATTCAATTACGTTTTATTGATTCCTTTCGCTTTATGGCCAGCTCATTGGACAAATTAGCTTCATACTTAGACAATGATAAAAAGTGTATATTGCGTCGTGAGTGTGAAAACGAGGAGTAGTTTCATTTGTTGACGCGTAAAGGAGTGTTTTTTTTACATGAGAAGTTGGGATCGTCTTAGAGAAACACAATTGCCACCAAAAACCGCGTTTTACAGCATGCTTAATGATGAAGATATTTCTGATGCAGATTATGCGCATGCACAAAACGTGGCGATCATTTAATTTACACACGCTTGGAGAATATTCCGATCTGTATATGAAAACTGATGTGTTGTTATTGGTGGATATTTTTGAAAATTTTCGTAGTACCTGTTTAAAAAGTTATGGATTGGATCCTGTTCACTATTATACGCTGGCCGGATATACGTGGGATGCTATGTTAAAGTATACGGATCAACAACTGGAATTATTCACCGACATTGATCAGTTATTATTTATTGAGAGGGGAATTCGGGGAGGCGTTAGCCAATGTTACGCGCGCGCCAATAATAAATATATGAAAACGGGATATAATCCAAACGATGAAACGCACTATTTAATGTATTACGACGTAGTAAATTTATATGGGCACGCTATGTCGCAATATCTTCCCACTGGTAATTTTTCATGGGTGGAAGAGGAAATTCATGTACGTCAAGTTGCCGACGACTCACCGGTCGGGTACATTTTAGAAGTTGATTTAGAAATACCAGAGTATTTGCATGATTATTTTAGCGATTTACCATCATGTCCAGAGAACAGAGTTCCACCGAATTGCAAACAAAAACGATTACTTACAACTTTACACAATAAGGAACGTTACGTGGTGCATTACCGTAATTTAAAATTCTATCTACAACTTGGTGTAAAAATTACGCGTGTGCATCGTACTCTAAAATTCGATCAATCACCATGGTTGCGTGCATATATTGATTTTAATACGGAGAAACGCAAACAAGCGGCTAATGGATTTGAAAAAAATTTATACAAATTAATAATAAACGCAATTTTTGGTAAAACAATGGAGAATTTACGAAAACATCGAATGGTATTTTTACGAAAACACTGGGATGGAAAAAATGGTATTATACATTTTGTGGCGCAACCGAATTTTCATAGTATGCTTGTTATGGATAAAGATGTAACAATTATTGAAATGAATAAAACAAAAATATTTTTCAGTAAACCAATTTACGTTGGTTTTTGTATATTGGACATTTCAAAGACATTTGTTTATGATTTTCATTATAACTATATGTATCCTACATATGGTTATAAGAATGTGTCACTTCTATACACAGATACTGATAGTTTATGATATACGTACCGATCAAGATGTGTACCAGGTAATGAAACGGGATATCCATAAGTTCGATACATCTGATTATCCAGAACCGAATGTATACAGTATTCCCTTACGAAACAGGAAACAAAAAGGACTTATGTCAGATGAATGTGCGGGGAAAGCGCTTCTGGAATTTGTTGGATTACGGAGTAAAATGTATAGTTTGCGACTATAAGATAAAGGAGAAACGAAAAAATCAAAAGGATTAAAAATGTCGACAATTAAAAAACTCACCTTTGATGATTATCTGAAATGTTTAATAATGAACTGTAATACGTATAGAATTCAACAATGTATTCGTTCTCAAAAACACGAACTTTTTACCATTAAACAACAAAAAATTGGTTTATCACCATTTGATGAGAAACGATACATTGTTATGAATTCTACACGTACACTTCCATGGGGGCATTGTAAATTATTAAAACAATAAAAAAATTTTCTTAATATTTTATTTATTTATTTTTTTTTTTTAAATTAAAAAATTATTTCACAAAATTATCCACTAAATTATTTCACAAAAATTATTTACATTAAATTATTTTGAAATAATCCCAAAAAGTCTGTATGATTTATTAACGGATCATTCGGCGGGAAAATAATTTCATCTAAAATGTCTATTTGTTGTCGCTGCTGCTGCCGCTGTTGATGATCCTCCACCAATTCCAGTTGTTGTTGCTCCAGATACTGATCCAAATCCCAATTTTGCTGTTGCTGCTGCTGTTGCTGTTGCTGATTCTCCACCAATTCCGGTTGTTGTTGTTGTTGCTCCAGGTACTGATCCAAATCCCAATTTTGCTGTTGTTGCTGCTGTTGCTGTTGATGATCCTCCACCAATTCCGGATATTGTTGTTGTTGCAAAATTTGATTTAATATTTGGTCTAAGTTTTCAATTTTATTGATATCCATCAGTCCCGGTTGATTTTTTGATGACAGACTTAAATCAAGCGGTTCGTCGTAGTTGTTTTCGTTGTCATCAATAATTATTATATTATCTTCATTTTCAATATTTTCTTTCACGTACTCGGCGACAATATTAATCATATCACTTATTGTGATTCTTTTGCAAGTGCCTTGTTTAGATACTGCATAGTAGTCCATGTTGATTTTTGAACACGATTTTTAACAATTAAAACTGAATATCGCGATGAATAATTAATCCAAAAATCGTTTCTGCCTTTTATAGACAAAATTACTTTGTGCGGGAGTCTCATTCTGGAACATTCTGGAAAGGAGGTGGTAATTGTAACAAATGTTTGAATTAATATTATTACATATTTAGAAAAAATTAAATGATGTACATGTACACATCTGGTTAATATCAAAGTCATAAAAAAATTAAATGATACACATATACACATCTGGCTAACATCAAACTCACAAAAAAAAATTTCATCTATACAGAATCTGTTTATTATAATTACATTACTTATAAAAATTGGTTTATGTATAAAATCTGAATGAAACATAATCTTCTTCTCTCTGGGGGATTTATTTTGCAACATTGTAATAGTTACAGGAACGAGACAAAAATAAAAAGACATTTTTAATTTAACATAATATGTTTTTATTATACCATTTGAATAATACAAAAGTGTTAGAAATAGCACAATTTTTATAATGATTTAAACAATTTATATTACAGTAAAATTGTTCATATAAAATTTTTAGCGATGGTCAGTCCAAATCTTCTAAATTGATAACATCACTCGTCACATATTCTTGAATCCAATTCTTATTTTCCGTTCCTTTTACAAACACAGTATTAGCAGCATTTAATGTGGACATTATTTCAGCCACCTTGTTGTATTCAATATGTCCGCTATTGAAATGTAATTTATGATAGAATTTCGTAAGCCAATGTGCTTGTCTCTTATCAGTTTCAGTAAGTTCATTATACGAGAATAGCGGCTTGAATAAAAAGTGCTCGAATTCAAAATTATCATTATTGTTAAGTTTAACAATAGCTAATTCTTTAACAATAAATTTTTTATTTACTTTGAATCCTTGCACGTCCGCCAGCATTTTGACATGGTTTTTAGTGAAACATTACAATATATCTGGTGAATTTACCCACGAGTTAAATTTGGAATCAAAGCCTAACCACTTCACCAATACTTGGTTACCCTTTTTCCTAAGTACTTTTCCGACCAGGTAAACATTAGGATTTTTCACTTTTTGCAGTTCCTGCTTGCAAAAACAACCTTTTATCTTCTCACCTTGTTCATCTTTAAGTAAATACGTTACAGGATTAGTATGTTGCACCCGATCTATAGTAAAAATTTCCGTAGTCCAATTGGGTGTGAAACCACGTGAAAAAGTAGTACGATATTTGCTTATACGCACTTTATCTCCAATTTTAATTTTTTTATTCCCACCATTTTAATGTTGTTATAATAGGTATTTAATATCCGCTGTTCATTTTTCTTATTAACATCAACTGGTTTGCATTTAATTTTGCTGTGTACTGTATTGTTATATCTTTTAATTAACATTGGTAATATATCTAGCCAACGATACGATCCTCTCAAACTGAACTGCTTATACATCATGTTTTTTAACGTTTTATTAAAACGTTCAACTATGCTGGCCTTTTTTGTGCTATACGATGAATAATGATTAATACCGTATTTGTCCATTAATTTTTTAAAATGCACATTGTAGAACTCTAAGCCCTGATCGGTTTGAACGTTTTTAGCTATCCGCTGATTGAGAATTTTTTGCATTGCATTAGCTACATCTTTACCTTGCTTAGTTTTAACAGGTATAGCAAAAGCATATTTAGAAAAACAATCAATGCATTTTAAAATATACTTATAACCTTTATTTTGTTTTGCATACGGTATCATTTCAACAAGATCACATTGAAATAAATCATTAAGTTCTTTGACTATAACTCGACGTCGTGGGAAATTTTTTCTAGCATCACGATGAAGTTCATCAACGAGGGCGCGCTTCTCCGCTGAGAACATTCCAATAAAATTTTAATTGTTGAACAATTTATACTTAATAGTGAACTGAACATGCAATTGTGGTATCGTTTGTGGTATCAATTGGTCTTGAGTGTCCCAATAATTATACTTAAATCCCAGTTGATCACCATACTTTATACGTTTATTGTAATTTAGTTGTTGAACACCATTGATATGGTACTCTACTGTATGTGGAATAACAATATAATCGTAAATTTCTGCCTCAACTGGTAACTGATATTTATAAAATGTAAGACCATTTTCTAAAATAAACCATGGGTTTTTATTTAGTTCAATTTTTGTTATATTTATACTTTTTAATTTAATTTCAAGAAAGCCATAAAAACTACCAATATATTTATGCATTGTATTTAAATTCACAGCATCAAAATATGATTTATCTGTTGACAATAGAAGCGAATCGTTTTTACTTTATGTTACTTCTGATTTCAATTCTTCCGTTGCATGCTCGAAATCATATTTAAATTTTTTAATTGTCACATAATCAACAGCATCGCTATCCATTTCAGGGTGGGCAACGTTACAAATACGTTTCTGAACGGCGTTAAAACGTGTTTGATCTTTATTCAACTTTAATGTATTTGAATCCATGTATTGTTTATTACAAGCATCAAATTCATCCACAGGAGGAGCAACATTAGTTAATCTTTTTTTTATCAATATCGTAATTATTATCATCTGTTAATTTAAAACCAATTCCACGAGATAATAATGCCAATTCGCTATGTTTAATTTGACCGTGTCGTCCAAATTTATCAATACCACTAACCACTGCCATGGTTATTTACAAACTAATAATTAAGCGCTCACTTCACTGTATTATATTGGCTTCCTTTAGTTCCTCAATAATCGATATTATTTCATTATTGTGATTAGAATGACCAGCATTCCGAGAAGACAACAATAATCTTAATCTGTCTACTAGCTCATTGGGATTATCCCAAAAAATGTAGTTGGGAGGTTTTCGATTGACCGTCATTTCTATACCAGCACCCTCTTTTATTTGTTTTAACAATTTTTTAAATTATATTTTGCACCTCGGTTGCCTGCTATTTGTCTTTCAGGATTATATTGTCGATTTAATGCATTTGTTTGCATTAGTATTGCTTGATAATTTTTCAAATCAATTTCTGGTGGGTTTTTATTTGTTGGTTTTTTCATCATAAGTAATTCATATAAGTCCGGTGTGCCTTCATATTGCTTATCATTAATAAAAATATTATTATTTTTTATTTCAATAGGTTTATTACCAATATACCAATGGTCGTCTTCCAATCTTATACCATAAATTTGATCAAATAAGTTTCTATTTTCAAAATATTTAAATAAATAAGGCCCGGCAATATTACCGTATTTATCTATAAAATACTTGTAAGCCTCGTCAGATTGTTCACCTGTTATTATATCAGATAATCTATGTTCAAGTAATTCTTGCGGTTCTGATTCATATATTTCACTATCACTTAGAAAAAATGGTTCCTGTTCTAGTTGTTGCTGTTGTTCCTGTTCTTGTTGTTGTTGTTGTTGTTGGGAAATGTTAAAAGGTGTGAGTGGTTCCTCTTTAAATGTAGTAATAGATGATCTCCAAGATGGAGTAGCTATTTCTTTCTTAAATGTTGGTGTTTTTAACCATGAACGACCCAACTTTAAACTTACACGTTTTCTTGGTGTTTTGAAATTTTTCCTATTACTATCGTTAGCGTCATCATCATCATCATCTTTGTATCCCGTTAAATCAATTAATTCATTTAGTGGTTTTGTTATTGGTCTTAATCGTTTTTCTTGAAACTCTTCGACGACCCGTTTACCCACTTTTAATAATCGATATTTTTTACGTATTGCATCACTTAATTTTGTTATATCTTTTTTAACCTTTTCATTAATTTTTGCAACCATTTTTCCAAACAGTTATTTGTTTGATTAAAACAGTAAATAAACAGTCACCTGTATGATAAGAAACAGCTATCTGTTCGATAAGAAACAGCTACCTGTTCGATAAAAAACAGCTACCTGTTCGATAAAAACAGCTACCTGTTCGATAAAAAACAGCTACCTGTTCGATAAAAAACAGCTACCTGTTCGATATAAACAGCTACCTGTATGATAAAAACAGCTTTAAAGAGCTACCTGTTCAAAAAATATTAGTTTTTATATACAGACACCTGTCTCTGCAAGCGGTTCTTACAATACTAACTAAATATCATATCAAGGTAGTGATATATATACATCAAAGTTCTTTCGATATCGGCCATTGTTAAGGGGGCTGTCTTTATCTATTACTAAAAATCCATATTTATCATCTTTCCAGCAAAGTGAGCACATATCACGAAATTCATTAAATTTCATATCCGTATTCACATGGTCGTCATAAACATGGCGTAAATTGAAATCATCCTGTTTAAAGAGTATCAATAGGTTACAGTTATCACGAATCAGCTGTTTAGGGATCCGACTGTACGTTTGACATAGGTAAAATGAATCAATATCTTGATGACGTCCCATACTAAAGTATTCTCGCATTACGTCTTGCGAATCACATGTCACATCATCAAAAATAAATAATGAATTGGGTTTAGCATACGATGGTGGAATAATTTCCGCATTATCATTGCACGGGTAATAGCCAATACCTTTAATTGATTAAAATTGACATAGTGTTTGAAAAATTACCAAACTGGATCGGCTGGGACTCGAACCCGGATCTCTTGGTTACCAGCCAAGCGCATTACCAACTAGGCCACCGATCACTTGTTCGAGTGCCACTCCAATTCAGTAATCAATCAAACACAACCTCTCTCTAATGCGAAACGCAGTTTTATACTTTTAATTGCAAATGTTATCGAGTGCCTGTGAAACATTATTAGTGTATGGCGGATTTTTATCCGTATTTAAACATACACCAATATTAAATTATGGTGTATGTACACTATACACACCATACACTAATAATGTTTCACAGGCACTCGATAACATTTGAAATTAAAACCTTTAATTGAGTTTAAAAGTTCACCCAGCAGTTGATATTTAGGTTGTTGTAATGATTTACTATAGACATATACATTTTCAAAACGAAATCCATTTATGTCTTGCAACAATGCGATCATAGCGTTTGTTTTACCACAATTTGATGGACCCGTAATAATACAACGAATACTGTTGGGCAACAAAGGACCATGTTTATTTGGTACCTGTTTTGAAAAGACTGCTGGTGTTATATCACGTACAGGTAATTTATGATGTTGTTTGTGCAATTTCATATTGATAAATGATGATGAGTGAACATTGTTCATATATATAAATAAGAGTGTAATTTGATAAATATTGAGAGTTTCGCTAAAGAAATTGTACAAAAATGCTCACTTACAACAATAGAACAAACAGTCGTCATTCAACGGTCAAAGCGAAAGGTGGTGCGGGTATTGTAAATTCATTAATTAATAATTTACCTATTGAATTACATATACCAGGCTATAGATATTGCGGACCAGGTACTAAATTAACAAAAAGGTTAGCACGTAACGATCCGGGAATAAACGAGCTTGACGAGGCGTGTAAAGTGCACGATATTCAGTATTCGCAAAATTTCGATTTAGCACACAGACATCGCGCTGATAGACAATTAGCCGAGGTGGCTTGGAGTCGAGTAAAAGCAAACAACAGCAGTTTTGGTGAAAAAGCAGCGGCTTATTTAGTCACAAACGCAATGAAGGCTAAAACAAAATTAGGTATGGGACTACTTAAACACCGGCGGAAGCGATCACGATCTAAAAAGAAGAGTAAGAAAACAATAACATTGGGTGGTGCTATTCGAAAAGCACGGCATGCATTAAAAAATTCCAAACCGGTTGATTTAAAACATGCTATAAAAGTGGCAAAAGCTGCAATTCGTACGTCAAATTTACGAAAGATTAGAAGAGAACGCATATTACCAGTACCCAAGACGGGTGGCTTTTTACCTCTTATTCCATTATTCGCTGGACTATCAGCTCTGGAGGCACTTTCCGGTGGTGCAGCAGGTATTGCGAAAGCCGTCAATGTTGCAAAAGCGGCAAAAAATAAATTGGCGGAAAGTCAGCGACATAATAAAACAATGGAGGCAATTGCATTAGGCAAAGGATTATATTTAAGCCCATATAAACAAGGACTTGGTTTATATTTGCGACCACCATCAAAAAACTACCAATAAGCATACCACGTAGACCATTATCTAATATTGAGCTACGTGAGTATGCAAAAATATTAAAAATACCAAATTTTAGAAATGTTTATATGCGAGACACTTTACCGAATAAACCTTGGATTCACGAATCGGCAATTGTAAATTTAGATAGTAATCGTAACAACGGTACACATTGGGTGGCATATAAAAAAGATAAAAACATTGTGCATTATTATGATAGTTTTGGAAATTTACAACCACCAATTGAATTACTGGATTATTTCGGTCCTACAGTTTCGACCTTTGGTGGAATATTTTCAGGGCTGATAACTGCAAAACTTCCCGGGTCTGAGACAAAATTCGTTTGTGATAGTGCAGCGATGATACATTCAATGTTTATGCTCGTCATATTGTTTTGGTTATCTAGAGGATCAGAAAATTCAGCTTGCTCACTATTTTCTTGACTTGTGGCTGGACTTTCAGTTCTAATAGTCGTCTGCTGAACTTCCGTTGGCAAAAGACGATCAGTCATTGCTGATGGTAGAAAATCACTTGCAGTGAAGATATTTTGATTAAGCGGATATATGCCAGTCTTCTGGAAGCCTGAAGTAATGTTATGTAGATTAAATGCAGAATAATAAGCTTCTTTAGCAAATTCAGCCACATTGTATATAGTTACACTTTTCCCACGATTAGATATTATCCAGTTGTTCACACAAGCTCTATAACGTGATAAGACGGTCACATCCAAGTATTACCGTGCCCCGTTAGTTAACCATATGTATATGGAAAACCAAGGGACGGCGAATTATATTATTTATTCGGCCCAAGGGTAGAGTAAATTTTCATGTGCCGAATATAGAAGCAGGTGTTCGAACTCCTGCCAAAGTTAATCCATGACGGATTAATTGGCGATAAAAGTGGATTTTCTGGCTGAAAGATCTAAAATTTACTAAAATAAAACAACCGAAATTCCTTTTTCTGTGTTTTTTATTCTAACCCGTCTAAAAATTACATTAATAAAAAAAATATAATCTCCTCTCGTATCAACGTATAAAATAAATCAATTTACCCAAATTAATACAAAAATTATCATAACCCGATTTATTAAATAATACAAAATCCAATAAAATATACTAAACTTCTAACATCATCCGCGGACCCATTGTTATATTCAATTATCCACAATATTCCGTTACACTTGATAAATGAAATTTAACCCTTTGTACCCGCTGTTTTCCCGAAATTATTGATATTTTCACAATCGGTTCCAGAAATTGATGTTTGAGGTTTTAGTTAAAAAAAATAAAAATTTGAACCATAAAATATATTACAGAATTTTTGGTACTCACCAAATTCTCCTTATAATATAATATACACACTAAAACTATTATCTTACAAAACTACACTTGCCTGCAAAGTACTTAACACTAACTTTCACAAGTTTACAATCCTAAAAGTTTACAACACTACTCCCCAAATGTCCCGGTTGAATCGTCAAAATTACCCAAATTATTTGCAAATTGTCTTAATCAGCCCAATCCACAAATCCCACACAAAATCCCAAATCACCCAATTACACAACAAAGCCCTTAATACAAATTTCTTAAACAATCAGAACCCACGAACTGACTTCTTTACTCTCTGAAATTCCGTGAACGACTTTTTTAACCGTTTTCATTTTCAATTTTGGCTTGGCTTCTACATATCCTTCTCCTCATACCCCTCTGGTCTATAATTTTGTTCCCGAATGTTCCATAGCAAAATCCTTATCAGCAATTAATTATTTCTCGTTAATTTATTAAATTATTATTTATCGCCAACGGTTTTTTGTCGCCCGGATGTTTATAGTCTAAACATGTTCAAATACTCCAGAATTTTATTTAACTCATACCGCTACTTCGATGAATGGTCACTTTTGTTCATATAAATATTTAATAATCATTTGTTTATGCAAGTGTTCAATTAGATTAGAATATGTACATGCATTGCTTTAATAAAACTTACAATTCGATTCAAACATTTTAATTTGGAATTTTTTTTTATTCTCATATAAAATAAATTTAAAAAAATATTTAAATTTTGAATAATAAACCCGGCTTGTAACAGTACTTCCCCCTTTGAAAAAGATGGTCGCTGTCCCAGATCGATCAGCCTTTTCGAATTTTATTACTCGATTTAAGTGTCCCATTCCCCGAACAGACGGATAAGTTTTGTTGGTGAGTACCCCTTTATTAATTACTTAGTTAATTCAATTAAACTCAGCTTAATATTTAATACTTTGTAAACACAGCTTAATAGTTAATCATTTGTTTATGCAAGTGTTCAATTAGATTAGAATATGTACATGCATTGCTTTAATAAAACTTACAATTCGATTCAAACATTTTAATTTGGAATTATTTTTTTATTCCCATATAAAATAAATTTAAAAAAAAAATATTTAAATTTTGAATAATAAACCGGCTTGTAACACAAGGGAGGATACTTTTTTTTTCTTTTTTTAAATAGTTTATTGTAGAAATTATTTTTACAGAAAAAAGAAAAAATTAATAATGAATGAATATAAAATGGAATGAACGATTTTCTGAACACCGTGATTTGAGTGTATATTCTGGCAAAACCGGCCCAAATAAATATATTTTCAATAATAAAAAAAACAACTGACGTCTCTCAGTTTTCTAGATATCGGTTTTCACAAGCCATAATTAATTTCAAACAGACTTTCACAGTATCCAATAATTTTTTGAAACTGAATATTAGTTGTCGACACAATTACCATTTCTAATATTAGAAAATGTAGTCATATATTTAGATTTTCTTTATTCTTGAAAAAATGTTTATTTTAACAGAATACATAGGTACTCAAAACACGGTGTCAAAACACTGTTATGTGTCTCTGGTGGTTGTCGAGTATGATCAAGGCCGGTTCTTTCTCTGTTGGTTTTACGTGCTTCACAAAATGCTTTAAAGATAAAAATAAGAAGACAATTTCTACTTTACTAATACCACTTTATTTAAAGTTTTAAATGTCTGTGACATGTTTCGGCCCGTATGACCATTGACGAACAGTAAACTATATTGAAATACGAAATATATTTTTTCAAAAAACAGTACAATATTTGACAAAGATTTTTATGTAAATATAATACGTGACTTAAATCTAGGTACTTACAAACTAGTGCTTAACCCTAACCTAGCATGTACAATTCTAAATAATTACAATACATGAAAAAACTTAATTATTAGTGACTCGATACAAAGGAAAATTTTTAAAAAACCTTTAGAAATACTATATTGAACAAGCTACTTATGTACTATTTTCATTTACATTTCTTCCTATTGTAAACAATAAATTCTTATGAAATCAGAATACAAAATTAAAATTAAATAAAAACAAAGTCATAAAACTGGTTTTTGAATGTCACCAATTCAGGTAACTGCATAAAAATAATTTTGAGGTTAAAATTAATTTTGAAATAGACAATTTCCGAACAAATATAGTTTAATGTAAATAAAATTAAAATTAAAAATAAAAATAATTTCGAAAATATATGTCTTACAAAAATAAAATAAAAACAGTCATAGAATAAAACTGGTTTTAGAATGTTACAATTTTAAATAATAAACAAATATTTTACTTCGCAAAAATACCACTTTTATTTTGAAACTGTGACAATATTGTTTCGAATCGTCAATTCATTTTCAAACAGAATAAATATTACATTCGTTACATGCCTTATATACTAATTTTATCTACCTATACTTATTAAGGGGGAGTGGTCTGTGATGTGGAAATGGAAGGGGTGGGAGTGATAGAAGAATCCAAAAATCAAGAAAAACAAGATTACATTACATGTGACAAGAGGCAAACAAACACGTGGCAAAAGATTGAACTTGAAAATGACAAAAAGACAATAATACAGTTTTAAACAGAAATTAAAATTTAAGTAAGTTACAATATTGAAAATAAAGTTGAACTGTAAATATCGGTGTAATCATTTAAAAGGTGATCGGAGCTATGCTTATTTATTTCTATTGCTTCTAGGATTGTTAACTTCTGTCCTTTGCTGGCCTCGTATAACAGTAATTTCCCGTTCTGGTGTGTGTCCGGTGTCTATTAACTGCCTCGCAAAAGCAGAGTCGGATTTCTTATTTCTATATGACCTAAAATGCTCTGCTATCCGGGTTTTAAAGTTTCTGCCAGTTTGACCGATGTAAAAACCATTACAATCTTAGCAGTTTAATTTGTAGATACCCGATTTTTTAAGTTTATCGATTTTTGTTTTATTGTTATATATTAAATTTCCTAGATTAAAGCCTGATTTAAATGCTACATTTGTGTTTGATTTGGCTAGACCTTTTTTAATTTTATCTGATATTTTACCAATATCAGATAAAATTAGTATATAAGGCATGTAACGATTGCAATATTTATTCTGTTTGAAAATGAACTGACGGTTCGAAACAATATTGTCACAGTTTCAAAATAAAAGTGGTATTTTTGCGAAGTAAAATATTTATTATTTACAAATATGGAATACCATAAAGTAACGCTCAAATCTATTAATGTTACAATTTTACGTAAAAAATAATTTTTATTTTGAAATTAAAATTAAATTTGAAATAGATAATTTCCAGACAAATATGATTAAATGTAAATAAAACTGAAAATAAAAATAAAAGTAATTTCGAAAACATGTGAGTCTTACAAAAATAAAATAAAATAAAAACAGTCATAAAATAAATTGGTTTTAGAAAGTTACAATTTTAGGTAACTTCATTAAAATAATTTTGATTTTAAAATTTAAATTTGAGATAAATAATTTCCAGACAAATATAAATGCAAATAAAATTAAAAATAAAATAATTCCGAAAACAAAACCTTAAAATATGTAAAATACAGGGTGTTAAATAATGTTGAATCATAAATGTCGATACAATCGTTCAATAGATTTGGGGAATTATTTTTATAGATTTTTCTATGGCTTCTAAAATGGTTAGCCTTTGTCCTTTATTCGATTGGCGAAGTACTGTGATTTCTCTGTCTGGAGTGTGACCGGTATATATTAAATGTCTGGCGAAAGCTGAGTCTGGTTTTTTATTTCGGTATGATCTGAAATGTTCGGCCCTTCTTGTCTCAAAGTGTCTGCCAGTCTGACCCAGGTAAAAGCGACCACCATCTTTGCAGTTTAATTTATAGACACCCGACTTTTTTAATTTATCTATTTTAGTTTTATTACTATATGTTAAATTACTTAGGTTAGAACTTGATTTAAATGCTACGTTTATGTTAGATTTAGTTAAAATATTTTTAATTTTGTTTGATATGTTACCGAGATTAGTGTTACCGAGATAATTGTTTTTAGGTTTATTTATAACGGGGGGTGGGGGGATATTTCTTTTAAAGTTTGTTTATGTTCTTTTTTATTTATTAATTTATCAATTAAGTTTGTGTTAGATCCGTTATTTTGTGCTATATTATGCTTATATTGTTTAATTTTTTTTTAAGAATTTTCTTTAGATAGTGGGATATTAAAGGCTCAGTGGATCATGCAATTATAGGTTGCGACTTTATGTTGGTACGGACTTATCGAATCGCTGGAGATAGTAGTACCAGAATATGTAGGCTTACGGTATATATCAAATTCAAAATTATTGTTGGTTCTTGTTATTATTAAGCGGAATGAAATTTGCGTCAAATGACTTAGTAGCAGCGTGGCCACAATAAAATAAAATATTTACTGTACTACATCAAACAGTATTGTTGAAATTCCATTTGTCCTATTCAAAACATGTCCCTTTCATAGCACTTATCCCCTACTGATTTTATTTTGAAATTCAGTGATTCTAGTCGGTTGCCGGTTTGGGAAAAATTTAACCCTAACATATAAGTAAAAGGAATAAATATATGTAAAACTCACGCACAACTAAGTTGCTTTTAAGTCACAAATGTTTGCACGTCTGGAGGTGTTGTTGGCATTGTCGAAGAGGATACATGCGTTGGATGCAGAAAAATGAACCAAAGTGTATGGGCCGATGTATCGATCCACAAATTTTTGATCTTGATTGAAGTCGGGTGCAGCGCGGTTATATAACATTACTTGCTGACCGATTCTAAAGGGTGATGTTGCATTACGGTGTTGATATTGCTGTTTTATTTTATCATGTGCTTTCTGGAGATAGAATTCTAGTTGTTCTTGAGATGGTGGTGTGTTCGAAGCAAGTATATCCGTTGTATCCAAAACGAGATCTGCTGGAGTGTTTAATTCTCTTTTAAAAAAGATACTAGCTGGACTGGCATTGATTGATGAATGGTAAGTTCTATTGTAGCTGAAGATTGTTAAATACAATAAGTCAATCCAATTTCGGTGTCGTATTGCGTATTGTTTCATCAGTGATGAGAGGTTTATCTTGATATTTCTATTCATTCTTTCCAATTGATTTGCTCGTGGATAAAATGGAGAGGTATAACTATATTTGACTCCTTTGGAAAACAGGAAGTTTCGATATTTTTCTGATGAAAAGTATTTGGCGTTGTCGGTACCAATGTAGTTTGGATACCCATAGTGATGGAACAGGTGTTGAAGTTTGTTGATTACTACAGCTGACGTTGCTCGTTTGGTCGGATATACGATGCAAAACTTCGAACATATATCTAAAATGACGAAAATAAACTTGTAATTACTTGAAGTTGACCATATTAGTGGACCGATAAAATTGGCATGGAGAGTATGAAAGATTGTTTTATTCACAGTTGATTGAAGTTGGATAGAATTGTCTATGTTACTAGGCTTAGTCCTTAAACACACATCACATGCACTAACAAATTCTTTGACACTTTTATATAAATTTTTATTCCAAAACCGTTTTGCTATTTCTCTATATGTTTTGGTCACGCCATCGTGTGATATTTCATGATAGTACCTTATGACGTATGAGATTAAATTATCTGGTAGAACTATACGTTTAAGTTTACGATGACCCGTGTAGTGGACCAATAAGCCATCTTTGATTGCAAAATTTTTAACATTTAAACCGGCCTTTGTCGTCCGGGTCGTAAATGAGTTTACAATCTTCCGAAAGCCGTTTGGCTCCTTTCACGGAAAAATAAGTATCTTGATTAGTCATCAAGGTATTTATCATGAAACATGAATTATCATTATTGTTATTAATAAGTTTAGTAATTTTATTTGGATCCAAAGTATTTTCTTGGTTGGAAGAAAATAATCTGGACAATGCATCGGCGGTATAGTTTTGGGCGCCTTTTACATGTACTGGTGTAATATCATACCGGGACAAAGATAATAGCCATCTATTTAATTTATTGAAGCGTTGTGGAGTTTTTAAAAGCCATGTAAGGGCTGAGCAGTCAGTTTCCAAAATAAAATCTCGATCAAGAAGAAAATGTTTAAAATGATTATAGATTCAACGGCTGGTTATGGTGAATCTTAATATTTTTTGTAAATTTATGAATTTTTGAATATTTTTTTAAAAGTATTTTTAGAAATACAATTAATCAGGCTGCCACTGTCCAGGAGTGTTACGTAAGGTTTTTTATTAATAAACATGTTTACTACTGGTAATGTATTCGTATTATATTCGCGTTTAATTAGTTTTTTTGATTAGGAGACTTGTCTGTACTCGTTGGTGACGTAATGTTATTAACTTGTGTATAATTTTTGCTTTTTTGTCGTTTAAAACAATTATTGATATGGTGACCTTTAGTTTTACAATATGCGCAAAACAGTTTTTTTATAGGTTTAATGCTGGAGGTTGCATGGATTGGGAGATATTAAAGGATTTTAATCTGTTTTCGATTTCTTCTATTTTAATGATAAAAATATTCAGTTCGCTTAAATTTTTAGGGATATCAAGGGTTTTAATTAAATCAAAGGTTGCCGCATTTACATGAGCAAAAATAATATTTATTAATTCAATATCCGGAATGTTTTCTATTAAAATTTGACTATATTTTTTTATCGATTGAACGAAAGTTGAAAATTTTTCGTCTGGATATTGTTTTCTTCTGACAAGTTTATCTATAAGATTTTGTCTTTGGCTTAATGAAATGTAACCTATTAGCAGTTTTTTAATCTGAGACCAAGAAAGATCAACGTTGATATATGTTGACCAAGTTTCTCTAGAATTCGAATTACATTTTAGAATCAAATACTTCAGGATATGCTTAGCCTCAAATATGTGCAATTTTATAGTTTCGTCTACTTGTAAAATGAATTTAATTATATTTTCTGAATTGAAATTTTATTTGTTAAATTTTCAATGATAATCTTAATTGGTTGTTGACTTTGATTAGGAATTGTTTCACTGATCTTTTTAAGTGCGTTTTCGTGATGAGCTAATTGATCGGCTACTGCCTGCAGTAAAATTGAATTACCCATGACAAGTTGTGATGTATCACGTAGAATGTGAGCTATGGATTGGGTGGAATGTTCATCCTTTTTTGGTATTGTACTAGTTGCAGGTGATAGCGGTACTTGTTTTGCTTCCAGGAAAACATCTACATTTTCTTCTTCGGAGGAAACATCCATTAAATCTCCATTATCGCAATTCTTCATTTTAATTATTATTTATTTTACAAGAGAGAAAAAAAATATATATTATTAAATGTTATAAACGAAATTATGAATAATTGACTGTTTGTTAGTTTCTGTCTGCTACCATATGTGAAAGAAAGAGGGCCCCAGGATTTTTAGTTCCCTCCAGAGGATTTGTGGATCATCAACAAACAATCACGTTTAAAGTTATTTATTTATGACTAGAGATTACAATATTTAAAATGAATTTTAAAATACAATGTATTTAAATAATAAGGTTAATGACTACAAATGACTGAGCTAGCTAATATGCACTCTAATGGTTAAGTTAAAAATTTGATGTAACGATTCATATAAATATAACTACTTGTAAAACAATAATAGTAGATAGGCTATAAGAGAGCTGGAGCACCGTAGAACCCCAATTTTCCGGACTAATTTTTGACGGTGTTTAGAACCGTGTAGTATGGGGTCCTACTGTACCTAGTGTGCGGAGGGGCCCTAACCCCCAATTTAAACTGGGAGCATGGGAATAGTTTTCTAGACCTGTGCGCGCTGACTGGGCGTATCCCGGTCCCTGCCTATTGGTGGCCATGGTATTATGCCCCCAGGGTGGTGTACCATGTCAAACATTTTCGACGTTGTACCTACTGTATGAATTGACCTTTGGGCCGGCAGGTACCGAGTACATGTATCAAAATTTGTTGTTGATATTTCACCCCAACACGCGCACATACTGTTGGCCTTGAAATTCCTAAGACATGAGTCATTATCATCAACGACAAAGTTAACCCATTATGCGTCATCACAATTTGGTCAACACAATTTGGATTTGTGTTAACCCATTACCCGCCAGCACTAACATAGTTTTTGAATGCAAACCTAACGCATGCGCAAACTGAATTTTAGTACACGACGCATGCGCAGACTGAATTTTAGACTACAAATTGATAGATGGTGTACACTATCGCGTCAAAAATCTGGGGTTACCCTAACTCGGGGGTAGCCCCAAACTTTTGACACCGTACTGTACACTGCCGTGTCACAAGTGTGGACCCCCCGACCAAAAAGGTATCCGATCACTTTTTGAAGCGTACTGTGCTTATATTGTGTACGTGCAAACCTTGGCCTTTGACCCCAACACGCGCTTGCCTTAATTGCGTCACCTTAAACGAAAGGTACACTACCACGTCAAAAATGTGGGCAATACCCTAACCCAAGGGGTGGCCCCAAACTTTTAGCACCGTACTGTACTTAAATTTTTGGTACGCTGCCGTGTCAAAAGTGTGGACCCCCTGGCGAAAAAGATATCCGATCACTTTTTGAAGCGTACTGTGCTTATTACGTGCAAACCTTGGCCTTTAACCACGCTTAATTGCGTCATCTTAAACGAAAATCGAGAGGCCGCTAAATTTTGTGGGTGGCACTGTACCAAGCGCTAGATTTTAAGCCGCAAAACTAACTTCAGACTCTAGAGTCCAGATTTCAGGCCGCTACTGTACTGCCGGAAATCGGATTTCGACTGTACCTCAGGGGAATTTTTTGTATATTTAACCTTGGAAAATCTTCTTAGTTCCAGGAATTTTTATCAGTTTTAAAATAAACAAACAACCAATATCTAAATGTTTGTTTTAGCTGAATGTTTATTTTAGCAGACCTTGAAAGCAGACTGTTAAACATCATTTAAGAATTTGAGTATAACACTAAACTATTTCCCGCATAATTTATAAATCAAATGAAAATTATCTTAATACCTACACACCTATATATTATCTATACACCCTGTATATTAATAATATATATTTTATGTAGCATCATTCTATTTTTTATTTATGATTAGATTGAATACAGAATCTAATTATAAAATAATGTACAAATATTGCAAAAAATTTACTTAATCAACAGAAATTATTATATGTATATCATTTTAATACTGATTCATATTTATATTAGAGAATAATAATATACAGTTTTTTAGTTTTAAATTACTATAAACACGTTGCTTAATATAAAAATTATAACGGCTTATTGAGTTGCTAATTTTTTATAGATTAGTGTCTATATTAAAAAATCCACATTAAAAATCAAAATTTCTAACATCTACTAGAACACTTTGAATATAGATCTACTTTATTATTAACACACACATATAATATCACATATATAAGGCGTGTATATTTAGTATTTTTATTAATAAATATTTTAGTATACAGGGTGTATCATGAAATATGCTTTTCAATTAGAATAGTAAATATCATTAGATTTTTTCAGTACTTTTATAGGTTAACGAAAGAAAATTCTTGCTGTAAAAAATAGAGGAATTCAGGGTAATAATTAACCCTTTACTGCGCAATTTTTTTGTTTTTCGAAAAATTATTTTAGATGATTGCTAACATGCTTTAGACCACCAAAAAATTATTTAAAAAATTCTTTGCACAAAACTTTTAGAAATAATAGTCGAAATTATTTATGTGCCAAATGGCAACTACAGGCGTGTAGGTATCAAAAGAACTAGTAGGGAATAATTAAAACTTTACATATACTAATATCAACATTTTATTACGGTGTTACATGAAAACGTTTAAAACAATTTTTTTTATCATTAAAGCAAAGTGGTACTTTGCACTTTTCACAAATAGTGCGTGAAAAATCAGGGCAGTTTTTGAAAACACATCTAGATTTTTTAGAGGAATGATCCGGCCAATGATCAGTTTTATCTAGCTGTACGTCAACTGGAAGGAGATGAAATTTCGTATTCTTTCTAGGAGGGCCTTCATTTTCAATAGCTGACAAACTGGGTCGACCACGAGTAGGGGTTTTTATTTCACCGTACCGGCATAATGTTTCGGCCAATTCTACTTGAAACTTTCCTAAAGACATTGTTTTTTTTTCAGACATTCGTCTATAGAGAAGCCAAGAATTTACGATTGTGAGATCCAGTAAATGATAAAATAAGCGGAAGTACCATTTTCTTGTTTTCATTTGTATGTGATAATGGCCAATAAGACTATCGTGAAGACCAACTCCTCCCATATGTTGATTATATACCCTTATCACTTGAGGACAGGTAACTTTTTCGTATTTTTTAATTTTTCTGTTGTATCTTTTGACTTCATGAGTTGGATGTTCTCCTGCAAAAGTTGACAAAAGCGTCACTGTTTTATTATCCTTCCATAACAGTGACGACATAAGTACATTGTTTACGTCAGCTACATATTCAAATGATGTTCCTCTTGGGTAATTTTTCGTTACATTGTCCAGTGGTAGTTTGCAATTTGGTATACGATTTCTTCGAACAGTACCTAACGAGTATATACCTTTACTTTTTAAAAATTCTAGTAAAGGAACCGAAGTATAATAATTGTCAAAATACAGTTTGTGGCTCATGTGCTCAGGAACTTCTCTTCTCAGTCGCACTACGACATTAGAACTTGCTCCTAAGTCGGGCTCATCAGAATGACGTTTTGACTCGTCATTTTCTTGACCAGAATATATTTCAAATTTGTAGGCGAATCCTGACACACCAGATAAAACGAAGAGTTTGTAACCATAACGATGTGGTTTATTAGGATTAAACGTTTTCATATGATGTCTGGCCTTCGTTCCACATATCTGTTCGTCTACACACAATGATTCTTCCATTGGAATGGACAAAAATTTTTGTTCTAAGTGATTAATAATTGGTCTTAGTTTGAAAAGTTTGTCGTGGTTAGGTTCCCCAGCAGGAATAAACGCAGCATTGTCGTTAAAATGGATATAACGACGTAAGGTCTCAAAATTGTTTAAAGACATAGTATTTTGTACCACAGGTATACCAATTTGAGGAGACCAGTAAGAGCGAGTATTTCCTATACAAGCAACACTACTAAAAATACATATGCCAATAAATTTTCTGACGTCGTTTGGTGTTATTCGTATTAACTTTTCCGGATTTTTTTGGGCACTATATAGAGTTGACTGGTTTGCTATTTCTTCCAGAAGATTTTGAGAGAAAAAATATGAAAAGAAATCATATGCCGATTTTAAATTACGGACTTCGGAGGGGAAATTTGTATTTCCTTTGAATCGGAGTTCCTCTAGGGAAATTTTTATGGAATCATTTTTCCAAATTATATTTCGAAATATTTTTTGAGTTTCATTTTTTGATGGCTTTTGAATTTGTTCTGCATCTGCTGGAGTTTGACCTGTTTCGTTAATATTATCGCCACCATTACTGGTCTCCAAAGTTGTGCCTTCGTTATCGATACCATCATCTTCAACATCCTCGATTAATCGATCAAATGTTTCGTCAAATCTGTTTATTTCATCTTCAAATTCATCATCACCGGAAAATTCGTCATCATTGCCTTCCGGTATTATGTTTAAAATTACATTATGATTGAGTTCCTTTCGAACACCATTTTTGTCAAAGTAATATACTTTCTCGTCCATTGTCTTAAAATAAAAAAAAAAAATAAAATATCAATTACAATTCAAACAATTAAAATTCAAAAATTTATTTATAACGGAAAAAGTTACTTATGCATATTGTTGCCAAATGGTACAGTAATTTATTGACGTATATTCAAAAGAAAATTACAGAAAAACTTACCTTGAAAGTTGTAAACTTGATCTAGAATATCCAAAAAATCAAAAAATAATTTTTTTACTGCTCAAGAGTTTAAAACAATATTTATAAATATGAACTGAATTCTTGAAAACAGAACAGCTACAATCCTGCACGACAAGTAAAGTTTAAATGTGTTTTTTTATATATCAGTTAGAGTATAGCGCCTCAAACAGACAAATTTGTAACCGACATACTACAAAGAAGCTCAGATACATGTTGTAGCCATTTGGAAGAATTGTAAAAATATTTTACATGATTAAAATATTTGCTCCTGAATATAGGCAATTACATTGCGTTGCCAAGTGCCATACCTACTTGTGCAGTGCGGTCGAACCGAAGTAGTGTGCGGTCGAATCGAAATTATGTGCGGTCGAACCGAAATTATGTGCGGTTTAACCGAAATTATGTGCGGTTTAACCGAAATTGTGTGCGGTTGAACCGAAATAATGTGCGGTCGAACCGAAATAGTGTGCGGACGAACCGAAATTATGTGCGGTTGAACCGAAATTGTGTGCGGTTGATGGTTTAACCCGGTCGTTTTTAATCATCCGAATGTCGCGATTTGACTCGGGTTTACCTACGACAAACGACTATGGACTGTATACTTTTCCAAATGGCGCTAAGTTACGGGTTCGTAAAATAAGTTAAAAATAGACTTACCGATTAATTCGGGAACGCCGTCCTTGTTCACTGTAGTACACAAAAGAGAAATACGGGAAAAGGTGTGGTCGATGGATAGAGATTACCACGTGTGCACTCGCGATCCCAATTTTATCGAATTTAATCGAAAGTCTATATTTTTCTTAACACAAATAATAAAATTATTATATGATGAATAATAATATTCGTTTTATTTGTTCACACTACGAAATTTAAACCGAAACAAAAAACTAACAACAATTTTTAAATGATTTATGTAATGTCAGACCTTTCTAGGCAAAACTTTTTGAACGATTATGATAATTTCAGACCAAAATTCGAAGCAAGAACAAACATGTTTTAAAAATACCATTCCTTTTATGAACGTTAGTGCAAACTGAACCTGCAGGAGGTCAGCACTAAGCAAAATAAGAAATCAAATTAAAGATTTCTTCTTTCTTTAATTTAATTATAAATTTATTCAGTGGCGCAACCAGTTGAACCGAAATAGTGTGCGGTCGAACCGAAATAGTGAGCGGTCGAACCGAAATTATGTGCGGTTGAACCGAAATTGTGTGCGGTTGAACCAAAATAGTGTGCGGTCGAACCGAAATAATGTGCGGTCGAACCGAAATAATGTGCGGTCGAACCGAAATCCCTATTTAGTTCATCAGTTTGGTTCGGAAAAGCTATAAAATGTCTGTGTACACGTTCACATTGTACATTTGCTAGTAAACTGTAATAGCATAAGCACGCACACACTATGGATAACGAACGGGAGCTAAAACGAAATATCATCAGTGCTACAAAATCTATACGCGCTAAATACCGTGCGCTGAAAGATAGTTTAAACGAGAGAAAAATTTACAAGAATCATTTAAGCCAATAACGGAGCCACTAGCTGCTGAAATAAAAAATGAACCAACAAAAAGTTTCTTGCTTAAAAACTTAAAAAAGCTTGTCTTTCAACCGATTCTGATGTCGATATAAAGTCACGTTTTCTTAGTAATGATGATGATGATACTGAGATATTTCGATCAACGCTTATGGAACAAAGTAGTCAACCTACAACAAGTCAAGCTACCGCAACACTTTATATGATGGAACAAAGTAGTCAATTTACAGCAAAACCCTATGTTGGTGTACTAGCTGAAAAATATCTCACGTTAGCAACCACACGTAGAGCTAAAAGAACTAAAAGAGCTAAAAGACGAACTTATCGATAGACTAAGATTATTGGTTGCATCACAGCTAGCTGGGAATACCAATCATGAACATGAAATACAAGCAATTTTAGAGGAATTGCGTGAGGCTGGTGTAATAGAATAAATACAGGTGATCAACCTGACTAGATGGTCATTTCAAACTTGAGCGTTGACAAATTCGGTCGATTCAGCAGTGGCGGAAAGGCCGCTTCCATTAATTTAACAACGACTGGTGATTACGATATGAAAGGTAAATGTCTGACCAACGTCGCACACATAAACATAAAGCTGATGCTGTTAACTTGGCTTCTCTTAATGAAGCGCTTGCTAAAATTTCGGACGGTATGACAACACTTGAAAATTCACATAAACAATTTGAATCAATTGTGACCGCAAAACTTAGTCATTTGGAGAACATGGATAATGAGTTGAAAATGGTAATGGAAATTATTGCAAATGCGGTATTTAAAGAGGAATTTCACGTTAAATTTAAGCAATTAGAAAATAAAATACATTTTATATCGAACCTATATAAGTAACTCACTGTAAATACCATGCCAACAGTTCAAGATGAGTAAGGTTAAAGAACAAGTTGTAAGCGAATTACACAAACCGGCTCGTAAAAATTTCAAAAGGCGTCGTGTTATAACTAAGGGTATCGATGATTTATGGCAGGCTGATCTTGTTGAAATGGGTACTTACGCGAAAGAAAATCATGGATATAGGTACCTACTGACAGCTATTGACACATTTTCGAAGTATGCTTGGACTGTACCGGTAAAAGATAAATCTGGAGTGCTTGTTACTGCTGCCGTGGAATCAATATTCAAAGCAAGCGCACACCGACTCACCTTCAAACAGACGACGACCGAGAATTTTTTAATAGTAACTTTAAGGCGTTAATGGAAAAACATAATATTAATCATTACTCTACGTATAGTACGTTAAAAGCTTCAATCGTTGAACGTTTTAATCGTACCATTAAGAATAAACTTTGGCGTGCTTTTTCTTTAAACGGTAATTATAAATGGTTGCAATTAATTAACGATTTAGTTGATGAATATAATAGAACAAAGCATCGTACAATCAAAGTGGCTCCACGAAATGTCACTGCTGATAATGAGGCATATTTATTATCTAATGTATACAGGAATATAAAAATTGCTGGTGCAGCCAAGTACAAAGTTAACGACTTTGTTCGAATTAGCAAATTTAAATCAATCTTTGAAAAAGGCTACACACCAAATTGGTCTACGGAAATTTTTAAAATCGTCAAAGTTCAACATATAAATCCGGTCACATATTTACTTGAAGATATCAATCAACGGCCTATCCGAGGCAGCTTTTATGAGTATGAACTACAGAAAGTTAAATATCCTGATGAGTACCTCTGAAGAGACGTGATGGGAAAGTATTGATCAAGTGGCTTAGTTTCCCATCGGATAACAACAGCTGGATTCAGGAATCAGATATTGTTTAAACAATCTAATTTTCTTTTTTTTTTTGATAATCTGTAAGATGAAAAGGTTTTTTTCAAATAAATAACACATATATGTAAATACTTATTGTTCTTTATTTTTAAAATATAAGTATGAATACAAAATATTTTCACAATAAATGTATATGTAATATTTTTTACAATAAATGTATGTATATGAAATATTTTTACAATAAATGTATATGAAATATTTTTTACAATAAATAAATAAATATTAAAAATTGTATGATTTGTTTATATATTCACTAACATCGGAACGTAATTGTTTCATGTTTTCAGGTAACTGATTCCATACTTGACAAATTCGTTGTGCATATTCGGGTATCATATATGCATACAGATGTTGCACCCAAATATCATATTTCAATAGTTGTTTTATTAAGTATAATAACATATCAAAATTTCTGACTTTTGTATACAAATAAGGATGAGTCAGAAATATGTCTTCAACGTGTGAAATTCGTATTGCAAATGTCAATGGTTCACCAACGGACGGTTGAAAGTTTTCCTCCATTTTCACGCCATTCTTGCACATTTCACAGCGAATTTTCAAACCAGGTGGTCCATCAATATGATCTTGTTGCCATGGTCGATTATAATGTTCAAAACATGGTTCACATTCTTGAAACATGGCTCGATAATCGGATGGTAACCAAATCCAGGCGCGTTGTATACTTTTCGCACCATAACTTTTCAGCACATTCAAACTGATCCACTTGTAGATTTGAAGAAATGTTTCCAAAGTCAGTTCGTTCAGTAGCATTGATTCACGTTCGAAAAATTCACCAATTGAAACATCCATTTTATCCCAGTCCATTGATTCCGGTTCAGATAATTTCAAATTTTGCATTTTTACAATAGCATCAATTGTTTTTTCGTAGGTATCAACCCGTTTACGTAGTTTATCCAGTTCACTTGAAAATATTTGTAGCCGTTTCCAGTAAGCCGACGATGACGATGCCATTTCCACTTGCGTACTAATTTTAACGAGTAATGTCCCCATGCTAAAGTATCCGTTTCCCCCTCCACAATATGTCATTTCGTATCATACGGGCTGAGCTACACTATACACGTTCTGAGTTACACTATACACGTTATGTTTTTTCGATTGTATCAGGTTTTGTTGTCGGTGTATGATTGTATTGTATTTTAGATAGTCCACGTAATCGTTAAAAGTTACCGTTTTCTTAACCACAGAGCTCTTTACACCTTTTGCCTTCTTCGTGTGATCCTCGTCGTTCACTTGACAACTATACAGTTTTGACCTTAAGCCCACAAACTTTGTGAAAATTCGTCCATTTAGCTAGTCCTTCATTAACCCGGGTATTTTCTTATTTAGTCTAGGCATGTTGTATTGATTATTTGCGTTGTAATCCGACGTATCAAAGTGTTGAATATCACGTCTCATTATCTCGTAAACATCTGCGCACTTTATCTCGTATATCAGCGAATCGGTATCGGTGTAGAGTAATTTGCTGTTGTTCCCGAACGTTGGCTGTATGTAGTTATAACGGAAGTTGTAGACACACGTTTTTGAAATATATTGAATTTGAAATATCCAAAATTGCTTGCCAAAACGTATATTGGTTTTTCATAATCACTTCCGTTTTGCATAGTTCAACCGCGATGAGATTCTTGTCAAATATGGTGCGGCTGTGGGAATTCGGTTTTGCTGTCATAACCTCCGCACCATCATCGGTGAGGGATTTCTGCCATACTGGCGAGATAAATTGAGAGCCGTGATCTGTTACTATCACCTCCATTTTCCCGACTTCCGGTATGAAGGATTTAAGTATACGTTCGGAACATTGTTTTGCCGTAGCTCCCCGTAGTGGGTATAACCTGATATACTTGGAAAAATTGTCTTTAGCTGCAAAAATTTGATTGACTCCTAGCTTCCCAGTAGGAAGTGGCCCATAAATATCGCAGAACACTTTCTCTAGTGATTTTCGAGATATTACGTTATGTAAAGGACCTTCGCTGTATTGATTAGAAACTTTAGCTTTCTGGCATATGGCACAAGATTTTACCACCGACTGTAACTTATTGAAAATATTAGAGATGAAAAAGTGCTGATTTATCAGGTAAACACACTTTTTGGTGCCAAAATGACCGTAATATTTGTGATAAAAATCAATAACTTTACTATACATATTTTCGGGTTGCATAATTACCCATTTATGTGGTGGGTTAGGCCTTCTACGGAATAGAATGTTGTTATGCAATATAAATTTGTCATCATCTGTACGTAAATTATCAATAATATTTGAACAGTACTGATCACTCCGTTGAGTTTCAGTAAGGTTGTTAATTATATTCTTGATGTCGTTGTTATTGAAATCTAACTTAATATTGCACAAATAGTGATGGGTATTGACAGGCGAATCGATATTGACATGAGGTTTAGATGTCGAACTAGAAGGTGAAAAATTTACATGATTTATAACTAGATTTTGTGATTCTTGGTTAGTATAATTATTAACTGGTTGAGGGTTGCGAGAAAAAATGTCAGCTACGAAATTTTCTTTCCCTTTGATATATTCAATTTCGAAATTAAAGTCACTGATGGATAGAAACCATCGTAAGAGCCTGTTGCTCGCTATTTTGGCATTTCTAAGGAAAATAAGAGCGCGGTGGTCGGTTTTTATAATAAAATGGTGACCTAGAAGATAGGTCCGAAATTTATGCAGACTAAAAATGACGCTCAAAAGCTCAAGCTCAGAAATGGTAAAGTTTCTTTCAGAACTGGTAAGTGCTCGAGACACGAAGCTAATGGGTAAGTGATTACCTTCACTATCTATCTGATACAGGTATCCGGCGATTGCTGAGGTTGATGCATCTACGTTCACGTAGAACTTCTTACTAAATTAGGGTAGCAAAGTGCTACGGTTTCCTTAAATCTATTTTTGAGAGCATCAAAGGTTCTCTGCTCATCGGGTCCCCATACCCATTTAGCCCCATTCTTCAACAAATGTGTTAGTTTAGCTGTGAGGTAGCTAAAATTATAAAAGAATGTAAAAAATTGAAGAGCCCTAACACCGATTGAAGCTGTTTGACGTTTCTAGGTGCTTTTAAGTTGGAGATCGCTTCTATTTTATCCGAGTCCATTTTAATGCTTGAACACAGAACTACGTATCCTAGAAACTTTAGTTCTTGTCGAAATTCAAAGTAAAACCCTCAGTAGCTAATTTATTAAGGACTATTTCTATGCGTTTTAGGTGAGAGTTGAGATCATTGGAACAGATGACAATATCGTCAACGAAGACGTGACAAAACTCATCAACGTCTCTACCTAAGGCTTGATCTAGGCATTTCTGAAAGCTGCCTACTGCTAGATTTAGGCCGAAGGGAAGTCTCGCGAACTGATAGTACTTTCCGTTAAGTAGGAAACCCGTGTACTTCCTACTGTCGGGATGTAGTGGTACATGCCAATACCCTGAAGTGAGATCCAGGGAAGAAAAGTATTTTTTTCCCTGGAACTTGGCAAGGATATACTCGATCGCCACTGGCGACTCTTTGTCGGTAACGATTACTTTATTCGCAGCCCTAGAGTCCAAAACTAATCGTACACGCCCATCCTTTAAAACCACATGTAAGGGGTTGACGTATTGATCATAAGATCATCCACAATACCCCATCTCAACATTTTCCCAATTTCTTGCTCAACGGCTTGTAGTTTCGAAAATGGGATCGGATAACATTTTGACGAGAAAGGAACCTTTATCCTTGAGAATGATCCTTTATCTTGAATTTGAAAACATAGTTTTTTGCGCACCCTGGCTTTTTCGAAAAAATATTCAAAAACTTGAGCAAAATATTGTAGACTACCTTTTACATGATCAGGCAGATGGGACAGGCCTTTCACATGGTTTTGTATTTTTTCCGGTGGTGTCAACATGCTTTCTTCATCTTTGACAGGGGTTGAGGCATTATTAACTCTATAAATTTTGTTTTCACTACACGAAAACTTACAAGGAACTATTTTTTCGAGATGATTTAAGGTATTTTTTACTGAATTTAGTCCCGTGTTATCGTTAGCGAAAGACAGTTTAGTCTGCACGTCGCTTAGAAAGAAACTAATGTTAGATTCACTAAAATCGAGTTTAGATTTATGCTTGTCCATCCAATCGGTTCCTGCGATTAAATCGAAGGATAAGTTATCAACAATTAGACAATGGAAAGGGATCATTAAATTGTCCTTTGTGAGTTCTAAATAGACTTGAGAGGCGATTGGTTTAGATTTTTTTCCGGTAGCGGTCACTATTTGACACCTAACTGTAGGAACCAGCGGAATTGATTTACCGGTAGTTTCGTGACACCGCTTATTGAATTTGTCAAAAATTTCTTTATACACAGCCGTCACATTACTACCACTATCGAAAAGTATTGATACCGGAATGTCGATAAAGAGCAGTTGTGATGTGGGTAAGGAGTTACCTTGCTCATCACTACGCATCGCTGAACTAAGTGTATCAATGTCTTCGGTCAATGATTCTACTAAGTCGCCAGAAAGCGTTTTACAGATAAATGTTTCGGATAAATCCTCAAAAACAGGAAAAACATGAGGTGACTGAACATTGAGGTGAGAATTTTCGGATTTATTCTTAAAATGCCTATTAATATTACTATCACAATTAAATTGATAAAGAGAGACACCAACAACCTCCGGTGATTTCGAACTGTCGGTGTTATTTAGTTTCCCGAGTTGAAAGGAGGGTGAGCGCTTTCTGGAATCGGTTCCGGACTCGGTTCCATCTGATGATTCTCGATGAACATATTTTCCCCCTCGCTAGTAGGTTCAATGTCGATCGCGTTAATTCTGGAAGCTGAAGGTTGATGGTTACCCCTATAGGGTTGATTGTTATGCCTAAAATTATTACCGTTATTGTTTCCAAACGTATTAGGGTTATGAGAAAAATTATTATTATTATTGGGGTTTCGTTGCCCTCGATCATAATTCTGGGCGTAAGTGTTTTGATATCTAAAGTTGTAACCGTTATTAAAATTGTTATCTCTATTACGGGGAAAATTGTTACATTGATACACCCGACCGTTGTAATTGTGGTTATTACCCCTGAAGCTTCTATGATTGCTATAATTGAAATTTGTAGGATTGTTACTTGTATTTTGACCGGAACCGTTATTCCTAGGATGATTGTTATGGGGGTTAAAATTGTTAAAACTGTTACTTGACGAATCTCGAAAATTCGAGTTTTGATCGTTGGGAAAAGGTAAACCTGTCCTGTTGGAGTAGCTATGTCTCGGTGGGTTGTTAAAATGTTCGTCGAAATCTCGGAGAGAGATTTCGAGTTCGTGTATTGTTTTGCAGCTAGTCAGAAAACGCCTGATTTCAAACGGGAAGTGTGTGATAAAAATTTTGATAAAATCTGTATCGTCTACTTTCTGGTCGAGATGTTTGATTAGTTTGTACCAATAAGTTAAATGTGCAACAAAATTACCATTTTTAACAGCGTTTCTGTTACGGTTGGTGTAGATATCTATCATCAATTTATTCTGAACATCGTGACTCCAAAATGTATCGAGAAACCAGTGTTTAAACAAAGAGAAACTATGGATTTCATGTTCGTAGAGTGAAAACAAATTTTTAATATGGCCGCTGAGTTTGCTACAAGCGAAAAGTATCATGTCTTTTTCGGAAATGTCGAAATCAGAAAAATATATTTCCAAACATTGGATAAACGTAACGGGATGAAAGGTGTGGATGTTATTGCTAAATGTACCCACAAGTAAACATTCATTTTTTATAATTGAAGAGAAATTATGTGATAAATTATTAGAAAAAACTGACTCATTACGGATAGTTTTATGACACTGATTACTTTCCAAAATCACTATTTTTGCATTAATGTTAGAAACTATTTCGGACTGTTTATTAATTTTTTTATCTAATACATTGAATTTGCTATCTACTAAATATTCTGTATTTTTAGACATATTACTAATTTTGACGTTTATAGAATGGTGACTTGTGTGACAGCTAGTAGCAACTGATTGAATTTTCGTGTTAAAATTGTCTTTAACATCGGTGAGATCACTGTCAAACTTATGAGCGAATTTAGCGATTTTACTATCCTGTTTATTTACTAAACCAGTAATATCGTCTTTAAAAGATGAAAAACTATCGCTTAATTCTGTGATACGATTATCAATTCTGTTCGACAAATTACGATTCTGACACTCGAGTTTTTCGTACATAACGTCCATTTTAGAAAGTAAATTGTTACAAATTGTGGACACAATACCTTCAAGTTGGTTTTGTTGTATACTTGTGTTGTTGTTGGAATTGTTGTTCGCCCCGGAACTTTCAGGTGAACAGCCGATGCCGGAGTCGGCGGTCGTTTCATTACTGCTGGTGCCAGAAAACGGTGTGTCAGGCGAAATTATATTAACACAGGAAAACGAACTGCATGGTGTTGATGCTACACCAGCTTGTTGCGCAGAAGCGAAGTCGAACTGTGTTGATAAATCTATTTTCATTGTGATATGATGTTGAACGCTTGTAGAACACGTAACTAGGTCGTAAAAAATTGATGAAAAATGCAGAACACCGTGGAAAATTTCCAGTACACGCGCCAGATGATGCCAATTCTGTAACGCGATGGTGGGGGGGCAGCTTGTACTACGATGGTGTAAAATGTCTATTACTGTTTTGTATATTGATGTAGAAGCATATTTTTTAAACTGTTTGTAATTTTAGCTTCGGAACCCCAAACCACCGCGTGTACAGTTTACGAAGTTGATCTTAAGGTTCGCTGAATGCTAGTCCCTGTTTTTGTACCGTTTAACGCGCAGAGTTATAATCGTAAGGTCCGGAGAGGTTATAAAATAAACACATTTTTTACGACCAAAAAACACTTTATTGACTGATGATTTTAGTTAATTTATTGTGGTATGAAATGTACATAGAAAAACAAACGACAAATATTTATCACACATTGTGAACATAGAAGTAAAATATGATGTGTCTTTAATAATAATAATACATTACAAATTAAAATGTTCAAAAGAAACAAAAGAATGGGAAAAAAATTTAAATGAATCGGATCCGACACATTGTTGGGAACAAGCTTAAAAAACAACCGACTTGTTCCGTTATTAAAACCCGATTGTCGTATCACCCTGCCTACGACGACCACCGCACCTTATCAAGCCCGCTCGACCCCCACTCTCCCGTAGTGATCGAGTGGTGTCGACTCGCTGAACATAGTACTCAGTAGGGTTCAAGGAGTGGCGCCATGGTCGTTATTAAGGTACTATATCAAAGGTAGGCAGTGATCACAAGATGTAAAGTCGATTGTCTATCTTAACACGTAATGAAACCTGGCTGTTACACATTGCCCATCCGTATAAGTTGTTCACGTCATAGTACATCAGGTATTTTGGTTCCTCGTCCGGATCGTAGGTGTTCATATATTTGCTGTCGCGTATCGGTTACTACACTGGCTCAATCCGCCTCGAATACCACGTTTAATGTATAATAATTGATCCACATCGGATAACAGTTCTAACTCCACTTTTGTATATTTTAAGACTGCATCCCACGTAAGTCCCGGCGTCGTATAGTAATGAGGTGGATCCAGTCCGTGTGTTCGCATGCACGTATCTCGGAAATTCTCAAAAACATCCGCGAGTAGTAGCATGTCCGTTTTCATATATAAAGCTGAGTATTCTTCAAGCGTTTTTATGTTGAATGTATTCCAAACTTTTTGTGCGTGTGTGTAGTCGTCCACGGTGATATCGTTGTCGTTGAGTTGATTGTAGAATTTCTCCCGTGATGGTAAACATTTTATCCCAGCCTGATATGCAGTCGTATGGAAAAACACCTTTGCGCGTAAGTAATTTGTAGTCGGTATTCGGAAATTGCAATTTAACTATGTTGAACTCGTTGAGGTATGAAGATAATTTATCCAAACTTGATTCCATAAATCGGAAAGAGTCGATGAATCTGAATGTAATTTCGCTTCCGGCAACATGTTTAGTAAATGCTATGTATCGTTCCTTGTTGATTGATAGTAAGGCGACACATCCCTCGAATGCGGTTGCTATATCCTTGATCACGAAATGTGCATCATAACCACTCAAATTGTGGAATACAACAGGAATCATATGGAAATCCTTATAATTCAAGTTGCATCTCTTGTGCGCAGGTCCGTTGTACTCGCCGGTGAAGTGGTTATGGTCACGAACAACAATATCCTCAGGTTTGAATGGTTTCTCGCAAATGTGGCACCCGGTACTTCGTTAAGTTGTTGTTGCTCTTCTGATGTTAGCTCGTTCATTGGTATAATGTTTTCAAATATTGGTTCTAAGATGTTTTCACGTAACGTTGCAAATTCTTCCGCGAACCATTTTTCGCAATTTGTTTCGCGATATGATCGATAGTAACTTAGTTGATTGTTGTAGGAGCAGTGAAAGTAGTAACCGATACTGCGTGCATGATGCTGTTGGTACGTTGTTGTATTTTTCTTCTGATTTCCGTTCTCCGTCAAAGGTTGTAGGAACGATTTCACGTCGGCGTAAATTATAAATGGAACACGTTTTTTGTTGCTGTAGTTCTTGAACGATATGTATCTGCTTTTCCCTTCTGGCATTATCACCTGACAGTTGTTCATGTTCACGCAGTCTTCTGTATGTTTGATCAGCTTGTCTTCCGTATGAAAGTAATTTAGGCATCGATCGCAGATATATTTTTTCCCGTTACATTTTGATAGTTGTCTTGACACGAGTTTTGATAGGTCTTTAATCCAGCAGAAATGGTAGCGTAAATCTTGATCGTTGTCATTGTCCTGTTCGTTGTCCTCATCCTCGTAATACTCGTTCTGGATCATTAGTAGATTTATGTGCTGTTCTTTCTTCTCTCTCGTTAGCGCAGCAGGTACGGTTTCAAAATGTCCATTTTGTTTCTTTAGCACAAACACGTTGACTGATATAGCTGGATACTGTTTCTCAAATTTGCTCAGTTGTTGAATTATCATTGAAAATTGTATCTCGTCTAAATTTAACACCGTTGAGTAGTGTGGGTACGCTGATGTTCTGTTAACACACCCTTGCTTTGCTGGATAAAGTACAGATACCACTGCCCACGCGAAACAGGCGTCATCGTTGAAGTTTTGGATGTTGATACATGCTTTTTTTATCTTTATTTCCTGCGGCAATTCGATGTAGCTCGATCCACGGAAAGGTGTATACTTATTGATGTTCACGGCTAGGTTAATTATGGAGGACAATGCTCACCCGCTCCCCGACTCGGCAAATTCGCTCAGTTTTCTTAGAATTGGTTCCACGAAGCATTGTTTTAGGTTTGTTCCACGATCTATTATGTTACTTGGCGTGTTAAAGTGTTTCATCTCGTATTTATCCTCATCACCGTTTTAACGAATAACCCGCAAAACGTTGTATTTACTTTAATCGTTAGATATTGTTTCAGTATATTTTTTATTCGTCGGGAGAACATTGACCTGGCATTTTCTAAAAAGTCCTTTGGCTTTATGTGTGTTATGTTGATAACCAATCCCGTTCGTATCTGGCTCGCAAATGCTGATTCAACGTCCGTCCATTGTAAGTTTCCGGATTTGCCATTTTGTCAATACCACGATAACTTTTAGTCTTCAAGCTATAATCTTTCAATCTCGCCTGGTCTACGACGATTGAAAACCTGTAAATAAATTAAAGTAGTTTTAGCTAAATTTTGCCAGACTTCAAAAGAAAAAGTTTGACTCAGTTGTGAAAAATATTTGTTTCTTTCTGTTATAATAAAGTCATGTAATTTTTTAATATCCTCGGTAGTAGGCAAAAGTATTTCTTTTCTACAGTTTGCTTGTGTTTGAGTCTCAGCTACTACTCTGTTGATACTGATGCCGAAATCTTCTGATAGGAGTTTCAAATAATCTTCAACTTTTTTCTGAGCTTCTGGCATTTCTTTTTTGATGTACTCAGATCTTAATAACTCACCAACTTGTTTCAATAAAGTTCCTAAGTTTGAAGCCACAGAAGGATGAGTAAATACACCAACAGCTCGCTATAAAGAACACTTTGGAATGTGAGATAGAATTATACTTATTACTCTTTTTAACCAATAAAATATCCGTATACTTACATACCGGGTGGTAAACGTAATTAATATTATGTTTTAAAAAACGTGAAATGTAACCTTTGCTTTAAACTTAACAACAAAAAATAATTACAATTCTTTTTTTACAATGTGCCAATTTTACTTTTACTAAAAATTTATTAATTTATATATAGTTATATTTGCATTGTATTTTGTCATAAGTCACAGTGAGCAATCTGTATATTGTTAATTTATTACTTCAAAAGAGTAAGAAGTATAATTCTATCTCACATTCCAAAGTGTTCTGTATAGTGGGCTGTTGCCGTTTATTTTTTTTCAAGTATGAATCCCGCTACTACTCTTACTGGAGTGATTGTAGCATCATAAAACCGAGGTTGATATAAATCAGAAAAGTTTTCAATGCCATCTACCATACTTTTTATAATATTCAAGAATCTACCCAAAAGTCGTAATCTTGCGCGAATCATCTGGTACAAATGTTGATGAGTACCATATTTTTCACACTGTTTATTTGCAAACAATGTTAAAAGCTCATCGTAGAGTATGCCGCGTACTACTTCATCCTCACGCATATATGGAAAAATATATTTCCTTACATCTAACAAGGAAAGGGCAAGAAGTCAAAAATTCAAAAAAATCTGAAACTTTGTCAGTATATAGAGGGTGGCTACCCAATAACATAAAAAATATCAGTTGCTGCTAAAAATCGTTTTTAAGAGGTGAAACATCCCCTCAAAGTTGGAACTCAAAAATTTAAAAATCAATGAAACTTTGTTTATACGTACTTTGAAAAGTTCTAGTAACAAATATAACATTATTTTTTGCGTTTACAAATTTTTAAGGGTTGAAATCACCCCTCAACTGTGTATTTAAATTTAAAAATTGATGATATTTTGTTTATACATACTATAGAGATCTCTAATAATAAATATAACATTATTTTTTGCATCTACAAATTTTTAGAAGTTCCTGTGTGTACTTAAAATGAAGGTTCCCTTCATGTGTGTATTTAAAAATTTAAAAATAGATAATATTTTGTTTATATATACACTATAGAGATCTATAATAATAAATATAACATTATTTTTTGCATCTACAAATTTTTAGAGGTTCCTGTGTGTACTTAAAATGAAGGTTCCCTTCATGTGTGTACTTAAAAATTTATAAATTTATGATATTTTATTTATATAATACTATATAGAGCTCTAGCAATAAATATGACATTATTTTTTGCATCCACAGATTTTCAAGGGTTGAAACCACCCCTTCAAGTGCGTACCTAAAAAATTAAAAATTGTCGATATTTTGTTTTTACACATTATACAAAATTCTAATAAGAAATATAACATTATTTTTTACGTCCACACATTTCTAAGGGGTGGAAACACCCCTTCATGGGGGGGGGGTATAGTATAGTATATCGCTGGTATACAAGAAAACGTGACCAAGTCCAAATTTTTTATTTATTTTTTTATTTTATTTTATAAAATGTCATTTTATGGGCTTAGAAACTGAAATAAAAAAAAATAAAAAATTTGGACTTGGTCACGTTCTCTTGTATACCAACGATATATAAAAAGTATATAACTATATCGTTGGTATACAAGAGAACGTGACCAAGTCCAAATTTTTTATCTTTTTAAAATTTTATTTTCCAAGTCCATAAAATGTCATTTTATGGGCTTAGAAACTAAAATAAAAAAAGAAAAAAATAAATAAATAAAAAATTTGGACTTGGTCACGTTCTCTTGTATACCAACGATATATAAACAAAATATCATCAATTTTTAAATTTTTAAGTACACAGTTTAGGGGTGATTTCAACCCTCAAAATGTGTAAATGCAAAAAATAATGTTATATTTGTTCCTAAAAGCTTTTGAGGTACCTATAAACAAAATTTCATCGATTTTTAAATTTTTGAGTTCCAACTTTGAGGGAATGTTTCACCCCTTAAAAAACGATTTCTAGAAGCAACTGATATTTTTTTTGTTATTAGGTAGCCACTCTCTATATACTGACAAAGTTTCAGATTTTTTTGAATTTTCGACTTCTTACCCTTTCCTTGTAAACTTGCTTTTTCATGAAGTCTTGCAGCTACCTTCCTTCCTTTCACCATAATAATTCGCTGATGTTTTCCATCGCGTTTCGTACATCTTTTCCATTGATGACGGAGCACAGATTTTGTATACTGACCCTTGCAATTTCCACACACAGTAAAATCCTCAGCTGTATTCGACATTCTTTTTGGTCTTCTATAGACCATTCTAATTTGGTCTTCTACAGACTCTCAATTTACCATCATTATATTTCTTATCTGTGTTATAGATGTAATCTCCATTTTTTCTTATTGTTGAAATTATTTGTTGCTGTTCTTGACTTTTTGGTGGTAGAGTAATAATTTTTTTTTTACATCTTCTTCATTGGCATGAACAAATTGCAATGTCGACCTAATTTAGACTGAAATTTTTTGCAATACATGCAAAAATGATTAATTTGAATCTTACAAACGGTCAAGTAGAAGATTTAGCAAATTTTATGGGCCACGATCAGAAAATTCATAAGGGCATATTATATCGTCAACCTGTTTTGCAAACGGATTATTGTTAGTACTGCAAAAATATTAAATACTGCTCAGGGTGCCAATAAATGTGGTGATTCAGATGACGATAAAGAAGGTGGTGCAGATGATTACAAAAGAACTCTATTCAGAAAAGTGGAAATTTTTAAAATCTCTAGTCAAGATTTTTAAAATCTCTACTAATAGTAACGTTTTGGGAATTGATCTGGATTCCATCCGTAGTTATACAATTATTTGGTGAGTCGTACATGGACAATCGTTGAATGTAACTTAGATTCCTCTAATTTACTATAATCAGTTTCGCCGGGAAACAACCATGTACTTGACTTTTTAGTGTCCGAAATATTAAACAAATTTGAAGAACTTTCAACATTTAAGTCATTGGTTTCTGGAGAATTTAATGGTGTTGTAGAAATACCGATGCGCTCGTTATTTTTTAATCGCACTTTACATAGCTCAGTGGAATTTACTCTTTCCATAGCGAATGATATTTCCCCTTCCATGAATAATTTGATTGTAAAATGACAGATTCATCATTAAAGTTAGAATTTATATTTATAAGGTATGATTGATTGAGAGCTAATGGATCAGGTATTACTGATTTTGTTTTTTCGATTGTTAAATGCTCATTTCTGTGGAAAGTGACTGTATCACTAGAATTGATTTTTTTTCTTTCCACTTGTATAAAATATGAAGATTTTCCTATAATATGAGTTGAAAACAATTGGTTAAAAGGGTATGAGAACTAAATTACAAAAACAAATAAAAATTATTATTTTTACCGAAGAAATTATTTTGTTCACAAAGATAATTTTTCCGTGTAAACGATTGAATCTCTTTGTCCGTATATGTCTATGGCAAAATGCTTTTATCCAAAAAATAAAATCAACTTCTGAAAGAAAATTAAATAAATTAAAAATCAAACTAGAAACAAAAACAAAAAATTTAAACATTCTCTAGTTTATCCTACCTGCATTGCTTATGGTTTGTTTAGACGCTTTTTTTAAATGTAATTTGAAATGTTTCCGAACAAACCCAATTTTCATCAATACGCACATTGTTTTCAATATTTAATTTACCTATTTCCAGAGCCGTGACACAATCTAGAAATAAATTTAAAAATTTTTACTCTTTTTAAAATACAATAACAAGTATGAAAGTATATATACAATAATATATATATATATATATATATATATATATATATATATATATATATATATATATATATATACATATACATATAATATATATATATATATATATATATATATATATATATATATATATATATATATATATATATATATATATTATATGTATATATACTAAATAACAATCCGAAAAATTCAAAATTAATCGATTTAGAATGATCTTTAGAGTAATGTAAGGAATTTTATTTTAAGAAATAAAATCAAAACACATTTAATATAATTTGGTTTTTGTTTATTTACCAGTAAGCTAATTTTCCTTTTAAGTAGCGTCAGAGACAATGAAACAATTTTTTAAATTATTTAAAATTTCTGTAATTCCAACTGTTTATAAAATAAATAGATACAAAATAGACTACAAATAAATTAGATATGAAATAAATTACAATTCATCTTAAATTAAAATTCATTTATCTTTAACTTTTCCAAAAATTACATTAATTTGTGATCTTGTGATTTGAAATATACTTTCTTAATTACTTTTTATTATTTCGTAATTAGACCTAAATTTATTTAAGTGTTACATAAACTAAAGCAAAAATAAATGTAAGTTCTGTAGCAGAGTGATTTAAACTTGAGCCGTCTGGTTACCAATGGAGCAACTACTGCGAATTCATAGAAAAGATTTAACTATAGAAATTTGTTGAACCTAAATTCCCTATTTGCCTCCTTTCCACTAAGATTGTAGAAAAAATTAGTTTTAGGATAGCTGGATCAACGTAAATTAAAAAATATGTTACTATAGCTATTAAAGTAAATAATTTGGTATATTATACAAATGTTAAAATTGCCATAATTATTCATATTATTGAAAAAAGTTAAAAATTATTCAACCAATGTCTTCACAAAAATATACTTCACAAGAATAGTACCCAGAAAAAGGTTTCGACGGGGAACACTTTTTAGGCTGAACATTTCACATCTTTCTCGATTTTGTTCAAATAGAGGCCAGTGATTTCCTTTGTTAGTGAGCCTAATATCGTTATAAGCACTCCGATTGTATTTTCGATGTTTTGTATTTGGTTTCGGTAAACTAAAATTCCTCTGAGTTTTTGAAATTTTTTTTTTGCAGTAGATCGCATGTAACATTTCTCCGGAATTCTGCAACCGTTATTTTGTCGACTATACCTTGTATAGACAATATAACTGTTTACAAAGGCTAAATCAATAAAATGCCAAAAAAATAATCGATGCCACCACTTCAGAGATTTACGATTAATACAATAAAGAGCTCGATATTAATCGGCTCTGTCGACGTCTCCAATACTACTGACATAATCTTATACAACTATCGGACAATTGATTTTGATTTTCAAACCATGTTTCATTCTTCTTTCGATTTCCGTAACTACTGTTCCATGATAATTGCTTGCAAACATAACCGTTTTATGATCTCGGTGATCTCGCCACTTGTAAACAATTATAACCTAAAATAATTTTTTAAATAATTTATTTTAAAATATGAATAATAAATATAACATGTACCTATATTAAAAATACTTACATACATCTTTTTTATGCTAAATTAAAATATAAATTTTATTTTAGTATTAAAAATTAATTTAAGTTAAAACGATTTAAAACGATTCGGGAACGAATTTAAACGAATAAACGGAATAAAGTAGACTTGCGTTGAAATAAAACAAATACATGATAATAGAAGTCAGATTTACACAATACAGTGCATTGATTTTAGGATACGGAGTTATTTTTTGTACGCGAGGAAGTTCATACAAAATATTAATTATTATAAATTTGTGCTCATATAGTATTGTTGTAGTGTTGCAAATTTTACTTACAAAGTCCGAAATCAAGTACACTTAGTGTTGGTCTATACCTAATAACTGGTGTAGACCAAACATTGTCATAATGTCTCAGTACATAGACATAAAACGGAAAAATACAATAAGTTTAAATTTGAGCGGTATACCGTATAGACTTAATTACGCAGAGATACATGAATTAATAGCCAAAACACTTGAATTACCTGTCGAAAATGTGGAGGCACTGGAAATAATTGGAAATAAAACATTCATCAAGCTTAAAAATATAGAAATTCTAGAAGACATATTAACATTATTCGGAAATAGTATACAATATAAAACAGTAAACAATGAAATAGTTAATATCCCATTAGTACATGAGGATCAAGAAACAACAGTGCGAATACATGCAATACCTATACACATACCTAATTCGGAAATCGCAACGTATTTTAAAGATTTCAGTGACATAATAACTATAGAAAACGAAAAATGGGGGGGAAATTTAATTTACAAAGTCCCTAATGGAGTGCGGATCCTAAAAATTAAACTTAAAAAACCCATTCCATCATATGTAACGGTTCTGAGAAGAAAAACTTTAGTTACATATCCAGGACAAATTCGAACATGTAAATTATGTAATTCTGAAGAACACATTATAGAAAACTGTACAATAAAGCAGAAAACAGCAGCTCAAATGGACGTATTGCCATCATCATACGCCAGTATTACAAAGAACAAAGAAATAAGTAATCCACAATCAATTAATCCACAATTAACCACGCTAAGTACAAATAATATCGATAATAATAGATCCAATGTTATTAACAGAAATAAAAAACGAGCGGCGGAAGATAGTTTAAACTCAGAAAGTGCACCCTCAACATCAGAAATCATGGAAATACCAGAAGAAGAAAATGATAAACCTATAGACGATAGAGAGAACTCAGAAAACTCAGTAATAATAACAGAGGATAATAAACGAACGAAGAAAATTTGTAAAATTAAACAAAGAAAAATGGAAATTGAACAAGAAGATAGCCATATAGACGAAATATTTTCCCCACTAGAAACAACAATCAAAAATTCGAAATTCCCACTTACATATGATAACTTTAAATTGTGCACTCAAGAACTATTTAGTGCAGTTGACCCACTGGAAACTGCAAAAATGTACACAGAAGATATTCAAGGTCTCATAAAAATGTATAAAGTTCTATATGACGAAATAAATGACAAAAAAATGAAAGGTAGATTTACACGAATCAAGAAAAAACTAGACTATCAAGTAAAACAACAAAAGAAAACTAGAGCGGAATCATCAAACCCAACAACATCAGACTCCGAAGTAGACAATTCATCCTATTAAAACAAATATGGCTAATAGTGAAGAGGAATTAAATTTCATCATTCAATGGAATATGAACGGTTTCTACAATCATTTCGAACATCTGCAATTAATTAAAACTAAATTTGATCCCATTGTGCTGGCAATTCAAGAAACTCATTTCCAAAAAATTTCAAAACCAAATATGAAAAATTACAATATTTATCTAAAAAAATAGAACTAACACAACTAATAAAGCAAGTGGTGGTGTTGCTTTATTCGTGAAAAATTTGTATCAAAATGAAGAAATACCTGTTATATCAGATCTGGAAGTAGTCGCAGCAAAAATAAAAATACCCAAAGAAATAACCATATGTAATATATATATATACCTCCCAATGAGAAATTTGAATCAATCGACATCTTAAATGTAATAAAACAATTACCAAAACCTTTCCTAATAGTAGGAGACTTTAATTCCCACAATGTAATATGGGGATCGCATAAAACAGAATCAAAGGGTAAATTAATCGAAGAAATATTACAATACGATAATTTAAATTTATTAAATAACGGTAAAGCAACACATTTTAGCACAGCAAATGGAACATTCTCTGCAATTGATTTATCAATATGCGAAATTAGTATTGCAGATGTCTTAGAATGGGATACTCTTGACGAACTATATAGCAGTGATCATTTTCCTATTAAAATTGTCCTGAAACAAAACTTAAATAAGCAAAGTACTAAAACAAGATGGAAATTAACAAATGCAGACTGGAGAATGTTTGAAAACACAGTTTCAACATTACTAACAAAGGTAGATGTGAATAAGAGTGTAATTGATAAAATTAGTGATCTAACCGACGTACTTACAACAGCCGGTGAATCTAGTATTGGAAAATCTCAAAATAGGAATACTAAAATAGTACCCTGGTGGAATGACCATTGCTGTCAACATATCAGAGTAGTAAGACTATGCCGATTCCAGCACAAATGGGTTTATTGACCCCTAGCCCACTGACCCACATTGTCCCGTTAACCCGCTATATTGACCTAGTCCGATTCGCCACAAGTTTACCCAGTTTTTTGACACCCAATTTTTGCATTTTAGTGAAAGCGAAACTTTTTAATTTGCATACACTGATTAATTTTGAATTTGAAAGAAAGTGAAATTTTTTTGTAGATGAATGAATTTGTTGTTTATAAAAATGAATAAACTTTTTTTCTGTAACGGCCTTGTGTAGGTTGAACGAACGAATGAATGAACTTTTTTTTTGTGTGTCGTTGTAGAACTGGTTTTTGTACAAGTTTTTTATACAACATTGCGTACGTGAAGAATGTGTTGTACACATAACTGTATTATGCGTATGTCTTTGACCTGAAATGTAAATAAATAAAAAAAAGATGTTTATATTAAAAAAACTGATTTATTTATATACTTATTAAAAATTTATACACTAAAAAATTGTACTTTTATGTTTACTTAAAAAAATTACTTACTAAATTTTATTAACTTATTCTCAAATTATAATTACATTAAAATATATTCAAAAATGAAAGTTACAAATATATGAAAAAAAATGAAAATATAATATATATAAAATAAATAAACTTAACTAAATAAACTTAACTAAATAACTCTTTTATTGTTCTTTGAAATATTTTCACGTGTTTTATTGCACATTTTTTATTGAAACTATGGCTGTGAAAAATACAAGTGTTTTCATCATTTTCAATCAGTTTTATATTGGGTAAACTTTCAATATTAAGAGTGTCACATTTGAACATGTTTTGCAGCCATTTACACTTTTCATCACCTTTTGAAATCACTATATCTCCCAAACCAAGGTTGTCGTCCATAATTTTTTGGATCATGTTAATCCCCTCTTCGTACTCCACATAACCCTGAGTCCAATATAGACTGTGGTAATTCCTTGTTAACCAGGCGTTTGTAATTTTGTGTTTGCTTGCTAGGATCTCGAAGTCGTACGGTGGTTTCAATATAAAATGAAGAATAGACTGATCTTTCACCATGGCAAATTCTTTTATTATGAATTCGCCCTCTCGTCCTCGGAACCCCTGCACATCCACAAAAACTGATTCGTTCAAATTGTTCATTTTTAAAATTTTAAACTTTTCACAAAAAAAAAATTAAAAATTTACGTTAGTTGTCTCTTTAAAAAAAACAATCAACGTTATTGTGTCAAAGCCTGTATTTAAGTTGTTTATATATAATTTCAAATACCCTCACTTCATCGATTTAATCGTATTGAGGTCAACCAATACGGTTTCCTCTAAGATGTTAAGTTTATCTTTACACTGTTTTAATATATCGAAGAGTAATTCTTCGCTCTCTTTTTTTATTTCTTTATTGAATTCTCGACCAAATGAGACAAAATTATCATCAATGAAATACCGTTTTTTATCCAAAACTTCTTGTTTGAAATTAAACATAAACTCCACCAATGGTTGAAATAATTTGAAATTTTCTCGAGTAAAAATCATATCAAGCTCTTGGCCGATTGTTTTCTGATTAGCAGAATTTTCTGCATTAGTTAAATAATCTGGCAGCATGATGTTTATTCTAACACTTTCCAATTTCAACTATTAATTTTCTGATTGACTTACTTTTTTAAGTACTAATAGTTCTCGTTTAGCACTGTCAATACGATTTTTTAATTCTGCCAAGGAATTTGTAAAGTTTTCATCAATCACTTGAAAGTAACTGGTCTTACTCTCTGCTATCGAGTCTCTTAAGATTAATCTCATATGATGTTTAAAACCTTTAAATTCTTCTGAAAAATCGTTTAACAATTCCTCAAACTGTTTCCGCCATTGGGAAACATTTTCTTCGTTTGCTTTTCTTAAATTACTTATTTTATCTTCAATTAATTTTGTTATAAACTCTCTTTGCTTTTCCAAAGGAAGGGAAGAAATGGCTTGAAATTCTCGTTGATTTTGAGTTACACAAATTGTTTCCAACCTTGTAATTTCACCATTAATACGACTAACACTTTGATCAATGTTGTTTTGTAAATCAGATCTTATTTTAATTATTTGATTTGCGATGTAATCATAGACTCTTTTTTCGTATTCTTCAACTCTATAAATCGAATCACTCTTCAGCTTAGCAAATTGATCCTCTAAAATCTGTAATCTGTTTGTTAACAAATCACGAAATTCATAACTTAACTTCTTTTCGAATGATGTTAAATTACTTTTTATACGATTTTCAATAATTCTTTCAACATCAAACTTGAATTCGTCAAATTTGTTTTTTATTAACTGTTCCATTGTAATTTTAACAAAGCTTAGTAAAAATTGAACAACTAATAAAAAGTTCACATACTCATCTTATATATAATTTTTTCTTTAGGGAGGGATGGTTGCTAAAAAAATCAACAAAATACGTAAATTGTATTATTATTTATTGTAAAAAGGTTTGTTATTACAACAAAATGGCAATTAAGCACATATAATATGTATTAATTATAAATTTTTTTAATACAGTAAAAAATGACTTTAAGTTTTACAATTACGTTAATATTTAATAATAATTGTTAATAAACATTAAAGGATAATAATGAATCATTTCTAAAATAAATAGTTTAAAATTCATGTTGCTTTCAGTCTGTGCAAAATTCTCAAGTAATTTTATTGTACACAAGTTGTTGTAGTGATTATTTTTAAGAAATTCCAGGAGACTTTTGTAGTAATTGTATATGTACAAACTATTCAGTTTTAACACTTGCGTATCTATTACACCCTTTAACCGTTCCATTTCTTGAAATGTTTTCATCGCAAACATAATACAATTCGTTTTATTAAAAATTTTAATCACTTTTACATTTTTTCCAAAAATTTCACTTTTTAAAACGGTTACATCACTTAAATTTTCACAAAAATCCTGCGGGGAGTCTGTGTAAAAATAATCATTAATCTTCTCACGAAAATCGAAAATTTTGTCGAACTGTGCCTTTTCCAAGTAAATAGTTTGACAGTTGTTTCCACCACTTAGTTTTATAATTACACGAAATTCTTCACTTGCAAGCACACCAACTTCGATTGATTTAGTTTGACTTAAATTAAGAAAGTATGTTGAACTTAAAATAAGCTTAAAATTTGTCGTAGTTGATTTTATTCTATTTTTGCTTGGTGTAACATTATCATCTGTTTTATTAAGATTAATAAACGCTTCTGCCATTGTTTTGTATTTCTTGTGCGCGATTTGGTATGTTTGAAAATAAAACTGATTTCGGCGAACATTTATATACGAAAATTTCTCCAGGAAAATGTTTCCTTTCCAATATTAAGCAATAAGCCAACGTCTGACCTTGGCCTTTACGTAAGAAGAAAAATCGTTTATTTTCAATGTACATGTATTAAATTATTTTAATCCACTCATTTTTAAGCCTGGTTATAAATTAATGTCACTTCTTAATAGCGTTTTTATATTTTTAAATAAAAATGCGTGGTAATGATATTCTTTGTTAAATCATATACACGTGTAGTTCAATGTCACCTGACCTAAAAAAAACTAGAAAGTTTAAAATAAACTCTTATAGAAATACCAATAAAAACACATCACACGAGTACTATATTCATTTAAATTGTAAACCTACTGAACACTTTCCATAATAAATTATTGTCATAAAACCAATTATTTTTTATATTCTCAGTTTAAAAGATTTTAATATTCTTATGTTAATAAAATTTAATGTCAATTATTTTTTTTGAAATTGGTTATGTAATTTTAAGAAGATTTTTATTCCTTTTTTACAACCTACGTTTTATTTTAATGAGAGTTTTTAAATTTATGTATAATATCTAAATTTATACAGTAGGCGTCCGATAACTTCTCATGTTCGGGTGGATTATTAATAGACGAATTTTACTCATTCTAAATTTATATAATATATTATCGAACTCTAATTATCGAAAATAGATATCGAAAAATTAATAAAATATTTTTACTTATTTAAAGAAAGCCATCCCTTTATTTTGAGTATTTTTTTGTTTAACGGAATTTGTACAACTAGTTAGGATACATTCCATATTTATTTATATTTAATTTTTAAAAAGTTAATTAGAAAAACAACGTCACTACGAACTTTTTTTAGAAGTAAAGAATATAACGAAATATCAAGTGACGAAATATCGAGTTTCCACTGTATAGTGTTAATAAACTGAAATAAACTTTTTCAAGGTGATATTTTAATAAAATGAATATTAAGAAGATAATTTTTTTTATTTCCAAAACATGTTTTAAATGGAATGATGTAACATTTGATATAAGTTTTTGAATCAATTCCCACACGTAAGAAGATGATAGTTAAACATTTAAAAGTCGCTTGTATGCTTTTTTATTATTGTAATGTGGGTTATTTGAAAGTTAAAAAACCAGACGGGTTAATATTCTCAAATAAACTTTTCAAGGTAAAAAAAGACAACATTTTTTAATAAATTCTAACTTTATATGGAAGAGAAATTTTTTTAAAAATTGGGTCAAGTTAACTTGTTTTAAAATTAGATTGTGTATGCCTCCACTATTTCGATTTTAAGTCTCCATTTTTTCAATTTTAAGTGTATATATATGATTACAGATACTGCTTTCAACCATATTTATAAAATTTTGATCAAGTCTTTCTTAGTGAAATATAATTTTTTGTGTGTTTTGTGCTATCGGTGGTTCACTGCTGTTATAATTTTTTATATTATTACTGTGTTTATAATTTTTTAAGGTAACTTAATTTCTTAAATTATACGTAGGGTTAGTTTATATACATCTATTTTGATTATTTAAATAGGCTTGTACTTGTTTAAATAGGTTATACTTGTATAGGGTTTTATAAATGGATTGGGAAATGAAATAATAGATGATGAATTATCAAATTTAGAAATTTTTAAAGAATGTATTCCGAGAAAAATGTGTCTGTGTGAAGATGTGAAGCTTTCTTTACTTAAAATTTTTAATAATTATTTATATAATAAATATAGAAACACCAAAAATAGCGACAATTATAATTTTTGCAAGTTTACAAAAAGCATTTACCCTTATGCAAAAGATCACTCTGTTAAATTTGATTATTTATTATATTTTAAAAAAGATTACCCAGAAATTAGATACTCTACTCCAGAATTTATTAAAGACGCAATGTTTTGTTTAGTTAACGGTTTAGAAACAAATGATTATATAAAAATTATTGAAAAAGATTCACCAGAGATAGATATAAAATATGTATGGAAAAAATTTGTTTTACACACAGATTTTCAAAAAAATTTATACCCTTCACGTAATAATGAAATCCGTAATATATTAGAAACTGAGTTTAAACCATCCGAGGAAGTAAAAAAACATGTGCGCGAACATCATTTATATAGAAATTGTAAAATTATTTCTTATTTTGATTATTCACCAAAAAATATTTATAATAGAGAAACCATAATTATTTCTGATGACGGCAGTGAATCAGACGTTAGTATCGATTCACAGGAAACATATTTCAATATATCACCAAATAGATCACCTTACCATATATTTGAAAATAATAACAGTGAAATATATCAAAGTCAAGATATAATAGAAATTGTCGATTTGGAACAAAACGAAGGTAAGAAAAATTGATTTTTTCTTTTTTAAAATTTTAATTATTTTATATTTATTCTTAGTTTCACCTTCAATTCAGCTAGAAGTGCCAATACTACCTGAGGAGACACTAGAAAATTTGGAAATCCTTCCTGGACCTTCTGGAATTGGAAGAAACAATCATTCCTTTAATCTTCAGTCGTATTTGGATCGTATACAATGAAGAAAGCAGTTAAACGTAGATGGGAGCAAACTACTGGTAAGAAACAATAGTCTCTTTAATAAAGAATGTTTTACTAATTTATATTATTTTCAGACTCCACGTCTATTCAAACAGAACAATCAACAAACAATTTACCTGGACCATCAAATGCGTTACATGGAGAAACAACACACACAATTTCCGAACCGAGTACATCAACAGCTCCTCTATGCTGGTCACAAGTCACCAAAACCTTCAATAACCGAATTTTTGTTGGGAAAATTTTAAATACACAAGGGATAAAAACAGTAAGTCAATTTTTTGAAAAGTGTTTTCCGTTAATTCAGGCAAAATACAATGAATATATTAACAAATACAAATCTGTAAAAATAAATTTTACCCTATGCTGTGAATATAAACTTTTAAAAAATCAAGGAGAAATACTTGACGATTTTTATTTTCAAAATAAATTAACTACTTTAAATTTATCTGACGATCTTTCAATTGTATATGAAGAACATTTACAAGGTATACTTACAAAAATGGATGAATTTGAAAGACGGGAAAGTGGAAAAACTTTAAATAGAATTTTATATTTACAATTAAATTTGGCTAAAAATGACCCATTAAATGGAGGAACATATATCCCCTTACCAAAGAAAATTCTTAGAACAAATTCTGTAATAAATGTAAAAAATAATGACGAATATTGTTTCATTTGGTCAATATTAGCTCATATTTATCCTCAAAAAAGGAATCCAAATCGGGTTTCAAATTACCCGAAAAATTTTAGAGAAATTTTTAATTTGGAAAACATTTCATTTTCAGTAACTTTTAAAGACATAGCAACTTTCGAATCAAAAAATCCAGTGTCTGTCAATGTTTACACTCTTAACGAAAATTCACGTATTTGTGAACCTATCTATTTTACAAAAAACAGAAAAAATATACATGTTAACTTATTATTAATTTCTGATAAAAATAATTTTCATTATTGTTTAATTAAGAACCTAGCACGTTTGTGTGGTTCACAATTGTCACAGAATGGTCATAAACAGTACATATGTGAAAGATGTTTAAATTATTTCACTTCTAACACATCATTAAACAGTCATTTAGAAAAGTGTAAACTCGTAGATGCAGTTAAAACAGTTTTACCTGAAAAAGGTAAAAATATTCTAAAATTTAAAAATATTAAGCACATACTCAAGCTACCAGTTATTGTAATGGCCGACTTTGAATGTTTAACGCAAAAAATTAGCACATGCAAACCAAATCCTAATGCACCATATGAGGAACGAGTTGAATACCATGTACCATATGCAATAGGTATGCAAGTTGTTTGTCATTTTAATCCAAATCTTAATTTTTACCACAGTTATATAGGACCAATGGCAGGTAAACATTTTATAAAAAAAATTTATGAACTAGCTCAATGTGTTGAACAATTTTTAGAAACAAATGCACCTATTGTAATGTCGGAACAAAATGAAATTGATTTTCAAAATGCAAATACCTGTTGGATATGTGACAAGCCATTCTTAGAGGGTGATGTAAAATGTCGCGATCACAATAGACTTGACTGTTCCGGTAATCCAAATTTTAGGGGAGCTAGTCACAGAGATTGTAATCTTGCACTCCAGGTGTCGAGATTTATACCAGTTTTTTTTCATAACGGTAGCGGATATGATTTTCATTTATTCTTGAAGGAGCTTAACTTTTCGAGCGAGAACATATATGCCATTCCAATTAATTCGCAAAAGTATATAGCAATACAAAAAAAAATTGGTAGTGTTTATGTACGATTTTTAGATTCTTATAAATTTTTGAATTCGTCTTTAGATGAACTTGCTAAAACATTAGAACCTCATCAATTTACAATTTTAAAACAACATTTTTCTCAACAAGAGGATTTTAACTTGTTAATTAGGAAGGGTGTATACCCGTATTCATATGTAGATAGTATTGAAAAATTAGAAGAAACACAGCTTCCACCAAAACATTGTTTTTTTAATGATATAAAAGATGAAGAAATTACAGATGAAGATTATATACATGCACAGACTGTATGGCAACATTTTAATATAAAAAATTTAGGTGAATATACAGAATTATATTTAAAAACGGATGTTTTGCTTATGGCTGATATATTTGAAAATTTTCGAGAACTTTGTTATAACACGTATAAATTGGACGTTTGTCATTCGTTTTCCCTTCCGGGATTTAGTTTTGATGCAATGCTAAAATTTACAGATGTGGAACTTGAACTTATTACAGACATAGACATATTAAACTTTTTTGAAACTTCCATAAGGGGCGGGAATTGTTTTGTTTCTACAAGATTTTTTGAAGCTAATAATCCGTATATGGGTAATCTTTATGATGAAACTAAACAGGAACAATATATTATGTATTATGATGCTAATAGTCTCTATGGTTTCACCATGTCAAATTTTCCATTGCCATATGGAGGTTTTGAATGGTTAGATGTAGAAAATTTTGATTTAGATAAAATTGATGAACTAGATCCGAATTTTGGGTATGTTCTCGAAGTTGATTTGCTTTACCCGGAATATTTACACGACGAGCATAACGACTTTCCATTTTGTCCGGAAAAGTTTGTACCTCCTTCATCAAAGTCACATATACCTAAACTTATCGGTTCCTTTAAACGTAAACAAAATTATATAACACACATAAGAAATTTAAAACAATGTTTAAGACACGGATTAGTTTTAGAACGAATACATAGGGTTTTAAGATTCAAACACTCCTTTTGGCTCAGAGCTTATATTGAATTAAATGCAAAGTTGAGAGGACAATCTAAAACAAAATTTGAATCAAATTTTTTTAAATTTATTTTAAATGCTATATTTGGAAAATCTATAGAATCATTACGAAAACGGTGTAATAATAAACTTTGTTGTAAATGGGATGGAAGATATGGTGCTAGGAAAATGATTTGTAGTCCACGGTGTAAAAAATTCACTATTTTAGCAGAAAATTTAGTATTAATTGAACAAACTCGAGACGAAATATTTTATAATAGACCAATATACGTGGGATGGACAATTTTAGAGTTATCAAAGTATCATATGTACTATTTATATTATGATGTTTTTAAGAATATTTTTGAAAATAAAGTTAAACTCCTTTACAGTGACACAGATTCCCTATTAATTGGACTGGAAAATATAAATCCATATCAAGTTATGAAAAACAATTTGAATTATTTTGATACATCAGGTTATGATGATAATAATATATTTGGAATTCCGAAAGTCAATAAAAAGAAATTTGGTTTATTAAAAGACGAATTAAGTGGAAAAATAATAACTTGTTATTGTGGTTTGAGACCAAAAATGTATTCATATATTACGTTAGATGATATTGTAGATAAACGTGCTAAAGGTGTTTCAAAATCTTGTTTATCGAAAATTACGTTTGATGATTATTTAAATACTTTATTTTACAATAATATATTGTACAGAGAAATGACTTTAATACGATCAAAGTATCATAATATTTTTACAATAAAAGTTAATAAAAAAGTTTTGTCTGCTGAAGATGATAAACGTGTATTAATAAACGGACAAATGACTACTTTAGCATGGTTTCATAAAGACACATTACAACAATAATTACTATTTAATATTGTAATACTACACTCTTGTAAAATACACAGGTCATTGTTTGTAACTATGTTAGATAAGTACTTGTACATATATATACTTACATAAAAATTTGGTATAAAATTTAAGGGTTTGATAAAGGAGGGTTTTATAAAGTGGGGTTTATTACCCCAAAAAAATCCTCTTATAATATGGGGACCACTTGTCAGCGCAATGAAATTGTGTATATTCAGGAACAAAACATTGTCTATGTTGAAGCATTACTTTAAATACTAATTTTAATTACTTTAAGTTGTAATTTTATAAAACACTATTGTGAGACTGAAAAAAAAACAAATGAGCGTTTTTCTTCAGTCGATTTTAAGAAACACTTGTAACATTTATTTATAATTTTATTGTAAATATTTGATTTAATAAAACTGGAAAATAAAAAAAAGTCTTGTTTTATTTTTACTTTCTTTATTAAAAAAAAAATACATATAATTTTTTATTACATTTAACTATAGTATGTCATCTTGTTTAATCCAAGTAGGATTTTTGAAACCCAACCATTTCACCAGTGCTGAATCACCCTTTCTTTTAATAATTTTGGAAATTAGATATAAAGACGGGTTCTTGGTTTTTTGCAACTCGAAATCGTAGAATTTGCCTTCTATAGGTTTATTTTCATAGTCTATTAACGAATATGTGACTGGATCAGTTTTGTGTACTTGAGAAATTTTAAAAATTTCAGGAGTCCAGTTGAATGTATAACCTTTTTCAAAAGTAGTTTTAAATTTACTAATACGAACATGATCATTTTTTTTGAATCTTGGTTGTTTTTTATTTTGATACTGATTGTAATTATAAACGGTATGTCGTAACTGCTCTTCGATTTTCTTTGAATTGACTTCAGCTGGTTTCATCTTAATAGTGTTATGGTAAGTATTATTATATTGTTTCACCAATTCATCGAGTATATCAATCCATTTGTAAGAAGAGCGGATGCTGAATTGTTTCCAAATCAAGTTTTTTAAAGTTCTGTTAAATCTTTCGACTATACTTGCTTTTAAATTTGAGTAAGTTGAAAAGTGTTTAATACCATATTTTTCCATTAAGCGTTTAAAATGAGGATTTACAAATTCTGAGCCTTTGTCTGTTTGAATCAGGGCCGGGCTTCGATTAAGCTTAAAAATTGATTCCATAGCTTTCGCTACTTCTTCTCCCCTTTTGGTCTTTAATGGTACACACCACGCTTGTTTCGAAAAATTGTCGATGATAGTTAAAATGAACTTATATTGCTTATTATATTTTGCAAATTGTGACATATCACAAAGATCAGCTTGCCATTGTTCATCTATTCCAACCATTCTTACTCTACGACGTTTAAATTTTCTTCTAGCTGGTTTATGTAATTCATTCACGATGTCTATTTTGCTCATGATTACTTTGATGTGTGTTCTTTTTAATTTCTCCACGTAGATAATTTACATTAGACTGCAGCAACTTTATTATATACTCTTTTTCATTGTCAATTTTCAACTTTATACTTTTAGAAATATTGTTCATTAGTTTTATTAGATTTTCTGTTTTTTGGTTAATTAATACACTAGTTAAATTTGTTATTTTTTGAATTTTTGCATCCATTTCTGACATTTTTGTAATTACGTAATCAACATTATCATTTTGAAAACTTTGTAATAAAAATAAAACAGTTCTGTTGAAATTTTCGTCAATTTTTCTTGAAAGATTTTTATTAAACTCATCATCAATTTGGGTCAACGTGTCTTGACACTCCCAGTTTATTAAACATGTACTTATTCCAATCAATACACACACGCTGATTACAACAATAATAAGCACTTTTCCTTTCTTAAATAAAACTTCTCTCGGGTCCATATTATTTACTTTTTTTATTCAATTATATCTAACTCACGTAATTGTTGGACTATTTCATGAAATTGATTTTCCGAAAATGAATTTCCCGCTTCTCTAGCGAAAAAAAGTAATTTTAGGCGACTTACAAGATCGTTAACATTATCGTAATAAATAAAATTGGTTTTATGCAGTCGCTTAAAAGCTAAATCAGACATCCCACTTCCTTTTTGACTGGCAAACAACTTGCGAAAAATATTTTTGTATTTAAAAGTATTCATATTCAAATCATCTGTTGCTTTTGTATCTTCAAGAATTTGTTTGTAAGTTATTAAATCATTTTGAGTGTATCTTTTTGGTACTTTTTTAAATAATAGTTCGTATAAACCGGGTGTTCCTTTATATACATTATCTTTAATAGTTAAATTATCATCTGAATCAAAAAATACTTTTTCTTTACCAATTTTCCATTCATTTTGATCAAATCTTATTCCCAAATCTCCTTTGTCGTGACCTTTCCTTGATAACACACTCTTCATGTACTTTCTAGAAAGTTTACCATAACTGACATTCTGAGGTGATTCAATAGTTTTGCTCGAACTTTGTGGTGATAATAATGTATCTTTATCATCTAAATCTTTTCTAGGTGTTACAAAAGACTCATTAAAACTACTTTCTGCTTCATCTTCACTTTTTTCTAATTTAAGTTTTCCATTCTTGCTTTTTTCACTATCATCTTCAATATCCACTTTCCTAACACCAATCTTTTGTAAATCTTCTGTAAGCGGTTTGTACAAATCTTTAAGATTTTTTTCCATTTCTAAACGACCTCGTTTTATGTTTAAATATTTATTTCGAATAGCATTGCTGGTTTCAATAATTTTTCTTTTAATTTTTACTGATTCTTTATCCATAATTCTGGAGTAGATTGAAAATTTTTTAAGTGTATTCTTAAAGATCTGATCTCTGTTTGAAGTAATATTACAAATTTTACAATATTATATATTCATCGATTCCTCTACGATAACGTCCATCATTAAGTCCACATTCTTTGAATATTGACAAAAAACCATATGGATTATTTTCCCAAATCTTGTTGCACATTTCTGAAAATTTTTCAAAGGGCATATCCGAAAACGCGTGATCTCTATATGCATTAAAAGTATTTCGATAATCTGATTTGAATAATATTACAACATTTGCATTGTCTCGTAATAGATGTTTACTGGCTGCTGAATAACTTTGACATGCATATATGACATCTGTTAAAAAATGTCGGGAATAAGAAAAAAATAATTTTACATTACTTTGATCAGAACATGAAATATCGTCAAATATAACAATTGAATTAGGTTTAACTTGATTCGGCTTAATCACTTCATCATTTTCCGTAAACGTGTAAAATCCAATACCATCTATATTTTTCAAGACCTCGGCTAACCACATATATTTTGGTTGGTGTAAAGTTTTTGAATATATGTATAAATTTTCAAACGATAAACCATTCTTGCTTTCCAACAATGATAAAATCAAATTCGTTTTACCACCCCCAGATGGAGCAGCAATAATACATCTTACTGTATTAGGAAAAAGTTTACTATGTCGTTGGTAATTTTTATTATTAATTGTAGAAAGTTTATTGTCGTTGTTATTCACTTTTAAACTGACGGGCTGTTTTACAAATTTCATTTTTACAATACACTGAGACAGAACAAGTCTACACGAGTATTTATACGCTCATTTACTTTTAAACTCACGGGTTGTTTTACAAATTTCATTTTTACAATATACTGAGACAGAACAAGTCTACTCGAGTATTTATTCGTTTATTTACTTTTAAGAATGTGTCTACGAGTGTTTTACTATTTATTTGCGAAGAAACAACGAATTGAAGAACAACACTGTTTCGAACACTACAATTTACCAACGTGGTCGGATCATTGTGACGGACCTTTACCATTGAAAAAAAATTGTCATATATGTAAAACTAAAAAATGTAAGTTTTTTTGTAAAAAATGAACAAGCAAACAAAAAAAACAATCAGTCGATTAAAAGATATTCAAGGAAAAGGTTTACTCAATACACTAATTGATAAATTACCAGTGGAGATTCATTTACCATTTTACAAGTTTTGTGGACCAGGAACAAAATTACAGAAACGTTTAAATCAAGGTGATATTCCAATAAATCAACTAGACAAAGCTTGTCTCGAACACGATATTGCTTATTCTAAAACATCTGATTCACTTGAAAGGAGGGAAGCCGACAAACGTTTAATTGAAAAAGCTTGGGAACGCGTTAAATCAAAAGACGCCAGCTTGGGTGAAAAATCAGCAGCTTGGTTTGTGACAAACATTATGAAGGCTAAAACAAAGATGGGTGGGAAACTGAAAGTGAAAACAAAAAAGAAAATTCCGCTAAGTAAAATAATACAATCGTCTCGCAAAGCATTAAGAGAAAAAAATGCAAAAAATATTAATCAAATTATAAAAAATGCGTTGTTGGCAGCTAAAAGAAGTGTACATAAATATGGAAAAAGAAATATTTCAATACCAAGAGTGTTACCGGTTCCTAAAAAAATTGGTGGAGCGTTACCATTTTTAATACCTCTTTTTGCTGGGCTTTCCGCTGTTGGTAGTTTAGCAGGTGGTGTTAGCAGTATCGCCAAAACGATTAGTGATGCTAAAAAAGCTCGTGAATTTTTAGAAGAAAATAAACGTCATAATAAAGAAGTTGAATTAAATTTGAAACAAGGAAAAGCAATTGTTTTTAAGCCGTATAAAAAGGGATATGGGTTATACTTAAATCCACACACACTAGGAAATAATAAAAGAAATGTGTATTGACAACAACAGTATTTTGATACATTTATAAAAAATCATAAAAATCGTTTTTTAAATATTTTACCTAAAAAGGCTTTAACAAATAGAGAGTTGATTTATTATGCGAGGAATATCCCATACTTCAGGGGGGTATTTATGAGAGATGAACTACCACATAAACCATGGAAAATTGAAAGTGGTATCATTAACCTACAAACATCTAATTTGCCTGGATCTCATTGGGTGTCGTATTTTAAAAAGGGAGAAAAAAAGTTGTATTACGATTCTTTTGGACTACCCCCTCCGAAAGAACTTATAAAATATCTTGGTAAAAACATTCTATACAACGATTACACTCATCAAAAAATTAATGAAGTTATTTGTGGGCATTTGTGTTTAATATTTCTGTGTTATTGTTACGAAAAATATTTAAATCAAAAATGTCATATAGCATAGCACTAAGCGGTAATACATCAAAATTGGAAGCACATTTTTTCCCACCGATAGATTGTTCAAATGGGGTCTATGAAATTGGGCTTATTGAATTTTTCTCATACAACTCAATACCGAATATTGATACGCATCGTAATAAGATAACCATAGGTAATAAAACAATTACATTACCAACTGGATGTTACGAAGTTGTTGAAATTGAAGATGAAATTTTAAAACAATTCAACAAACTTTTTCCTCCACCACCTGCACCTAAAAAGGGAGATAAAAAACCACAAAAACCAAAACCATTCTTCAGTTTAAAAGTGAATACATGGACTTTAAAGAGTGAAATTCATTGTTCAGAGAAAATTACGTTTACGGAAAAGGAATCGTTTGGAAAATTACTCGGTTTTACAAAAACAAACGTCTTAGAAGCAAATAAAAAGTATACATCTGATGAAATTGTTCGCATACAAGCAATTAATGCTATTTTTGTGAATTGTAATTTGGTAAAAGGAGCTTATTTAAACAATAATACAACACATCATTTATATTCTTTCTACCCTGATGTGAAAATTGGTTATAAAATTACTGAAACACCAAAAAACATAATATATTTTCCTATGAATAGAAAATACATTGATGAAATAATTGTGACTATCACTGATCAAGACGATAATTTAGTAAATTTTAATGGTGAAGAGATTACATTAAGAATTCACATCAATAAGAGAGGTTGAAAATGTTAATTTTAAGTTCAGATGCAAAACTATTGTATAAAAAGAAACAACCAAAACAACAGTCGCTCAGTGTTTCTAAGAAAGTAAATAAGAAGAGAAGTGTGCTTAGCAAAGAAAATAGAGAATTTTTAAAATCATTAGGATTCAAAATTAAAGAAACATAATTATGGATATTCTTAATATCGATGAAAAACCACTGTTTGATGACAGTGTAACACGTAATGAAATACACTCTTACAACCTTATGTGAACTCCTTTTCGTACGGGGATGAGATCCGTATTCCTATTCACCAGGTCGATATTAATGTTTTGCCATCTGAGAGCTATATCCATATTGAAGCTCAAGTCGTTTTAAAAGAGGATGAAAGTAAAGCAGCCGAGTCAAAAGACTGTGTTCTTAGTGGAAACTTTGGTGTTATTCTTTTTGATGAAATTCGTTATGAACTGAATGCTACAGAAATAGATAAATGTAGATGTCCTGTTATTAGTACGTCTCTTAAAAATTATATTTCCTACAACAGAAATGAAAGCAAATCTTTGGCTGTTGCTGGGTGGACTGGAGGTGAAGAACTTCAAATAGTAGATTGGAGTTATAGTTATCAAATATCTATACCACTAAAAATGATTTTTGGATTTTGTGAAGATTATAAAAAAATTATGATAAATTCAAGACATGAACTAGTTTTAATTCGTTCAAGAGATGATACAAATTGTTATACCAAAAAAAAAGATGGAAGAGATGTTAAAGTAAAAATTTTAAAAATTCAGTGGAGAGTGCCTCACATTTCAGTTTCTGATAAACAAAAATTACATCTCATGAAGATTATTAATACTAATAAAATGATTACGGTACCTTTTCGTTGTTGGGAACTACATGAATATCCATCTTTGCCAAAAGCAACAGATCACTCATGGACAGTAAAGACATCGAGCCAATTAGAAAAGCCTAGATTTGTAATACTAGCTTTTCAGACAAATCGTAGAGATATTGCAACTGGTGTGGTTAGTCATTTTGACCACTGTAAATTAATTAAAGCAAAACTGTTTTTAAATTCTGAAGTATATCCATATGATGACATTTCAACCGATTTTGATCGAATGAAATATGCACAATTATATGATATGTATACAAATTTCCAAAACGCATATTATCAACGACGTTCGGAGCCGATGCTAACATACAACGAATTTCGTACAAAAGCCCCCATTGTGGTATTTGACGCTAGTCGACAAAATGATTCATTAAAAACTGGTCCAGTTGATTTGCGATTAGAATTCACATTTAAAGAAGCGCCGGCAGAAAAAACTACCGCATACTGTCTTATTATTCACGAAAGATTAGTTGAATATTCAGTGTTAACGAGTAATGTGAAAGTTTTAATATAAGATTTTTTTTTCATAAATATGTGTATACAATGTTAGTAATAACAATATATTATATGTACAATCGTAAAGACAAAAAAAAATTTGTTTAATTTTAGTGAATAAGAAACATAACATAGAAAGAAAAATGTGCACTTTTTTCAAATCATTCTTTTATATGTATATTTTATATAATTTTAGTTTAGAGATATAAATGTATTAAGTATATTAATAAGTATATAAATAAATCATTTTTTACTATAAACATCTTTTTTTTTATTTTTTCTTGTCCTATTCAATTTCAGATATCCAAAACGAGACAAACAGTTATGTGTACAACACATTCTTCACGTACGCAATGTTGTATAAAAAACTTGTACAAAAACCAGTTCTACAACGACACACAAAAAAAAGTTCATTCATTCGTTCGTTCAACCTACACAAGGCCGTTACAGAAAAAAAGTTTATTCATTTTTATAAACAAAAAATTCATTCATCTACAAAAAAATTTCACTTTCTTTCAAATTCAAAATTAATCAGTGTATGCAAATTAAAAAGTTTCGCTTTCACTAAAATGCAAAAATTGGGTGTCAAAAAACTGGGTAAACTTGTGGCGAATCGGACTAGGTCAATATAGCGGGTTAACGGGACAATGTGGGTCAGTGGGCTAGGGGTCAATAAACCCATTTGTGCTGGAATCGGCATAGTCTTACTACTTATCAGAGCCAGTAAATCCGCATTTAACAGATATAAACGTAATCCTACAACCGTAAACTTAATCGAATATAAAAAAGCCAGAGCAATAGCCCGCAATGCAGTACGAAAAAGTAAACAAGAATCATGGATCAAATACATAGAAACGATAAATTCAGGTACACCACTCAAAGAAGTATGGTGCAAAATCAATAACATTAAGGGACGTACTAGCAATGACATTCCGTACATAAGTATTCAAGGCGATGTCATCGCATCTCATCAAGAAATAGCGAATAGGTTCGCCAAGAAGTTTTCCTTCGACTCACGAAATGAAAACTTAGATCAAGAATTTCTTACAATAAAAAAAGAACGAGAGAAACACCAAATACATAAAAAAACAATTAAAAATAAACCAATGAACAGACCGGTAACGGAAGCGGAATTTTATGCGGTATTAAATGAAGCAAAAAGTGAGTGTCCTGGCATTGATAATGTGCCATATAGTTTCATAAAACATCTCAACATAGAAACACATCACTACATTATTCAGTTATACAATCAAATATTAAATGAAGGTGTCTACCCCGAACAATGGAAAACTGCTATTATTATTCCCATCCCAAAACCAGAAAAGCCCAAATTAGAAATCGAGAGTTACAGAGCTATATCGCTAATTAACACCATCAGCAAAATATTAGAAAAAATAATAGCGAGACGTTTAATGTGGTGGTTTGAAGATAAAAACTGTTTAAATAAAGAACAATGTGGATTTAGATCGGAACACAGTACAACGGACCATCTAGTAAGACTTGAAACTGAAATACAACACGGTTTTGTATGTAAGCAAGACACTGTCGCTGTCTTCTTTGACGTGGAAAAAGCCTATGATAAAGTATGGAGATATCATATTCTTAAAACATTAGAAGAAATAGGCATAGATGGTCAAGTATTCAACTACATCCAAAATTTTCTGTCCGAAAGGAAAATTCAGGTAAAGATAGGAGATAAATTATCAAATCCGGAAAGACTTGACAACGGAATACCACAAGGATCAAGTCTAAGCGTAGCCCTTTTCATTCTTGCTATCAATGGAGTTATAAGTAACGTCCATAGTCCGGTAAAAATATCGGCGTATGTCGACGACTTTGCTATCTATTGTCGTGGTCAAAATCTGAAAATTCTACATACTCACATCCAGTCTACTATTGATAATATATATACTTGGACAAAAAGGCATGGATTTACAATATCAACTGGAAAAACTAAAGTAATGCATTTTTCTCGCCGACGTGAAGCACATCAGATTGCAGATTTTCAGCTAGGCCAATACACACTGGATTTTGTAAGTAACTTCAAATTTTTGGGACTAACGTTCGATCAAAAACTGACATGGAAAGACCATTTAATGCAAACAAAAATGAAATGTATCCAAAGACTTAATATACTAAAAATGATCGGAAATAATAGATGGGGTGCTGACCAAAGTGTGATGCTGAGCACATATCGAGCGCTAGTACGTTCGGTAATTGATTATGGCGCAATAGCGTATGGATCGGCCTCCAAAAGAACATTAAAAATTTTATCATAACATTAAAAATTTTATCATAACATTAAAAATTATATAATCAGTTTAAATTAAACCAGCTTACTAACATTTGTAATGCCGAACTATTCGCAATCTACAAAGCAATAAAACATATAAATAAAAAAAGAAACCAAAAAGTAATTATATACTCGGATAGTGCGAGTGCAGTGTTATCCTTGCAAAAATTTATATCAAAAACGAATTTGGTTAATAAAATAAAAAGTGAAATCAACAAAAGTAACGAATACGGCAATGAAATCCACCTAGCATGGATACCATCTCATGTGGGAATAACCGAAAATGAATTAGTAGACGAAGCTGCAAAAAATGCCAGTACAATGGATGGAGATATCCTCAACCCAATTGTGACAACTGAAGAAATCCAAACGCTAACTAAGAACAAAATCAGAGAACTGTGGCAAGAAAAATGGTCTCAAATACAAAACAATCATTTACGAAACATTAAAGCAACAATAGGTGATTGGAAAACAAAAAAAGAAAAAAGATCAAGATATCAACAAAGAATCTTATCTCGGCTAAGAATGGGGCATACTCTTATAACCCATTCATATATATTAAACCAATCAGAACAACCGATTTGTGAATTCTGTGAGGAACCTGTAACAGTAAATCATATAATAATTAGTTGTAAAAAATTTAATAGAATTAGACAATCACTACAATTGCCAGTTACTCTAAAAGAGTGCTTAAAAGATAACATAGAAACAGAGAAAAAGATTTTATCATACATTGCAAAAATCGGACTTAGTCAGTACATATGAAGGGATTATAGTGATGTAATTTGTTAATGGATTAAACATATGCAAATAACTGCTCTGAAAGAAATATTTAATTTCAATTAAATTATTAGATAATAATTAATTAAAAATATCAATATAGAATAATATTATTTATATTTTGTAAAAATATGTAAAATCTTGTAACTATAAATGTATTTTGAAGAGGTGCTCATAACCATGCAGTTAATGCACCTCGTATAAAATAAAATTATTTAACGTAGTTGCTCTGAGATAGTCAGGTACAAAAGTATATCTCAAAAAAAATTGTTCTTTTATCAAAAATTAAATAATGTATTAATATTCTTCAGTGATTATATTTGTATACCACTTGCTTTTTTTAATTTCCGAGCGCTTATGTTGTAGCAATTTAAAAATATTGTTGAAAAAGCGTGGTAAAAACATTGCAAAATGATGTTTTTAAATTATATTTCAAAAACGGCGTGGTCAATAATTTTTATTTCTTATTAAATATGGTTTGTAACTTTATTTTAAATAACATATTAAAATTTTATCAAATTCCTTTGACACGTTTTCATTTTATTCAAAAAAAATTGAATTTTCCCATAAGAGCCCATGTTAAAATTATAAAACTTTGAAGTCGTTTTCTCAAAATTGGGGTGGTCAATTTTTTTTCGGTAAGGACTCGTATTATTGGTATTGGAGTAAATAAATATCTAGAGAAGTTTCGTTAAAATCCTTTGAAAAAATCGTTTCATCGACCAACTACCTTAAAAAAAAAAAAAAAAAAAAATTTTAGGATACGTATGCACCACATGCACGTATGTACGGTTTGTTCGGTGGTACAATTGTACCAAACAATACATGATGCACGTACGTACCATACAATAAATTAATGTGAAATACACATTATTTTTTTAAGCAAATCGTCATATTGGTTCAAATTTTTCAGTTATTATTTTTAATATTAGTATTTGATAAATAGCACTTGGTACCCATTTTGGTCAATATTTCAGTTTTGCCAATTAGGAAATAAATTAGGATATGGTATTTTAACAACTTTTAATGATATTTAAAAATACTTGCATACTATGTATGAGTGCTTAAATTAAAATCAAAAAATTACAGACAGCTTCGTCCAGCTTCATTATAGATGGCAACACTCCTTACGTTTTACATCACTGTTAATGCGTTGGAACACATTGTGAATCAAACTAACTTTTGGATACCCACATATATATATATATATATATATATATATATATATATATATATATATATATATATATATATATATATATATATATATATATATATATATATATATAAATACACAACTATGATAAACACAAATTTTAAATTTAAAAATAAATCCTTAAAAAAAAAATCAAAATAAATTTTTTGAATAACAATTTCGGTTTTCTTGGTCCAAATTGTTATTCAAAAAATTTATTTTGATTTTGTTTTTTAAGGATTTATTTTTAAATTTAAAATTTGTGTTTATCATAGTTATTATAATTATATTTGTACTTGGCATAAGAATCGATTTCAACTATTTTTTTTTTTTTAATTTTAAAATACTAATACTAAATGCAGTTGTGTAATTATTTATATAATGTTGGTCTTTTTATTTCTAATTTTTTCTTTTGCTTATTTATTTATTTGACGTAAGCTATGTTACAAACCAATACCCAGCTGACAAAGTACTTGCCTCCATTTTTGCAGATATCTTCAGATATCTGTTTTTGTCGGATTTCACCTATTTTTGTTTTATTTTTTGTTAGATCATAAGAAGTACTTATGTATGTACTTGTCTCCATGTTTTATCAATATCGCAGATTTCCTTTTAATTTATAAAAAGCCCTCATTCTAGATATATTTTAACTTTAATATTTTTAAATCACATAAGAATGACATTTTGTATTAGTTTGTAATATTCTAAGTTTTAATTAAAGTCTGAAAGTATGAAGAAACTGGAGGAGGAAAGAAATCAGGGAATTAGTTACTGAAATATTTATTTTATCTTCTTGTGTATTTTATAATAATTAGAAATTTACATTTTAATTGTGCAATATAATGTTAGTAAATTTGCGACTCAACATTTAACTAATTGCAGCCCAGTACTTCATCTATTTAGGCTACGTACATACTTATTAATAATAATGACGAGCTCAATATGGACACTTCAATAATGTTAATTATATCTACAACAACACACTTTTCTTATCGATCAGAATTCAACCCGCACGCATTGTCGTCTGAACATAAAGTAGCGAGAAAGTAAATTTTGTATATAATTTTTTGTTATATATAATAATTGGAATTTTTGTTATATATAATACATTTGGAACAATTACAGCAAATACTGAAACGAAATAGATATTTTCTTTTATGAATGCAATCCACTAATATGTATGCGTAAGTGTTTACATTATTTGACCTTCTTGACTCGTCAAAATCGATATCTACAGTAGAATCCCTCATAATTTATACCTTAAGTAAGTTATAAAATTTTCGTAAGTTATATTCTGAATTTCTCATAAGTTATATTCTCTCCCTTTTTGCTGGTCCTACTATAGTTATAAGCTCATGCGTAGTTCCATAATGGTGAATTCACGGCAATGAGCGGTTTGTCAGAGTATATAGTGTATCCTTAAGAATGTATAATGTGCATATGTCAAATTTGTTAAGACATTTTAAGTGGAAGATGGGATAATAATAACTTATGAAAAGTTTAGAGGTCCTAATCCCTAATAACTTATCAGAGGTTCTACTATATCTATAAAATAATGGACAGTGTTATGACTAAACTAAAAAATAATTATAATAATTGGCAATGATAAGATTCCCTAGTGGTGAGTAGTGCAACTAATGAATGACAGATAATTTACATATAGTTTTATTAACAATTTTATAAGATGTTAACGTAAATTGTGCGTATAATTACGTGATTTAAAGTGCTGATATTTTATCTTACTGAAACTTCGTTATTTAGTACCAACACACATCAACATTTTGAAAAAAATGCTATTCACCCTGACAAAGAGGTCTTATTGTATTTTTACTATTTTGGAAACATCCAACGACGAAATTGTCCCAAAATTTTTATGAGACAATGAAAATAACGTTAAGCCTGGTATATTTACCACATAATAGCGGAAAAGTATCTGTTATAAATAAGTTCCGAAACGCCCACCAGGGAAATTTAATCGTTGCTAATCCATAGTATAAAACCGGAAAGATAGTACCAAATGGAAAAAAAGAAACATACAATGTGCAGTGTGAAGAGGTGCACAGGTGCAAAAAAAATGATGTAAACTTTTGAAAGATTAAGATCTAAAACGGTACCATTAACTGTAAAAATTTACTGAACATTAGCTGTCAAGGTTTTAAACATAAAAAAAATTTTCCAAATTCCTGAGATTCGTGGATTTATTGTTTTTTATATTAAATTATTTGATACTATAGTATCTTAATTTTGAAGTATTACAGTAGTTTCGCTTGACTATATAATACAGAAAATAGTTAAGACCAGTATTCCCTCTAAGGCATGTGCTTGTGCTCGAACAAAAAGTTTGAAAAATTTGTGCACAAAGATAATATATTCCCGTACAGTAATATTCAAATTAAAAAGAAATTTCACCGTTACAAACCAGAGGGCACGCATTCGAAAAATTAACATACATTATATATTAAAACAATAATTTCTAACATGGTGACTGATTATTTTTATTCCATAATTATTAAATGTGGCTCTGATGTGGCTGTACTTCAAATATTAACCCGTTGTGTGTACACTGGGTCTTTAAAGGAACAGTCGAAATTTAAGACTCAAATTTCTGTCTCATGAATAAAGCGCGGGCTTTGGCTACCCTCCGTAAAAAATCTAGTTAGTAGTGGGGACTCAAGGTCCAATGGATGCCCGGGTCTGGCGATTTACTTGCTGATGCGAGCGAGTGAAAGTTTCATCCGTTCCCTAAAAGGGGTCAGTGTACACACGGCGTCAGTATTTTCGAAGGTAAGTGATTGGTGTTATTTTTATCTTTCTCGTAGTTTTTCAGTTTTTTTAAGCCTAAAATAAATTATTGTATACCGTTATAATTCATTGATGGATCCACGTTAGATGACATGGATAACGTACACAGCAGTGGAATCGCGGCTTTAGTTTTAATTTTTTTTTTTTTTTTATATAAAACAAAATTTTGCTTCATTTTTTTTCTTTATTTTCTTACTTATTCGGTCTTTTTTTTATTAGTAATTAATTTCTTTTATATTTTCAATAATAAAAACTCATTTTGTTCCAGATAATTACTGTTCCGTTTATTATGACTTGCCTGTAAATATTCCCCATTCAGGTGCTTGAATAATTCAACGTTTTGAAGCCAATGCCAAAAAAACTATATTCATTTGATAGCTCATAGTATAAGCTACAAAAGCCTAAAACCATTTGTTTTAATATTCCTTAATTGTAGAGTTAGGAATTTTTTTACAAAATTTTATTTTTCATGCTTTTTGGACTACTGGTCGATTTTTATTAATAGCAGTTTTAAACTTTTGACTTTGGCAACTGCTGGGCCATATAGTAGACACTCCAAAAAGTAACTCAGAATTTTTTGAGATTTTTTGGAAGCCTAGAAAACTTTGAAAACACGACTGTTCCTTAAAAGACCCAGTGTACACACCGTGTTCTTGAAAATATAGTATACACACGCCGGGTTAAGTATTTATACTGTGAAAAACCATGAAAAATATTTAACGTGCATTAATTTTTTGCATCAGAGCTCTCTGGTTTGTAAAGGTGAAAGCTACGTTAGCTGACGTTAGACTAACAAAATTTTCGTTCGAACGCCATCAATGACAAAAATGTCAAAATTTAACTAACAAAATTTTCGTTCAAACGCCACCAATGGCAAAAATGTCAAAATTTAAATGTCAAATTTTTTTTTATAGCACCACTACAGTTTCGAAATTTCAGACTGGATTGAAGGACAGAAGGATTTGCAGTGGATAAAATGGATAAAAATATTTTTGTTAAGAAAAAATACAAAATACGCCTAAAATACTTTATTATGAAGAATTACATTTCGAAATTATTCGCAAAAATTTTGCCACTAGTTTTCATTTCTTTTTTCTTTGGCCATTAACTTCAAATTTTAATTAATCCTGGTCATATCTACTTTAAAGAAATTACTACCTATCCCACTCATTTAAAATTTTATTCTATATATTTATTTAAAATTATACAAAAAGTTCTGAATAACTATATATCACCAATAATAATAAACATTTGAATTTTAAATTTTAACGCTCTGTTATGCAGTACGATCCAAACGATATCTACTCTTCGCTGTGTATCGAATTAATGATATATGAACGGATTAATTTTTTTATTCAATACGGAATTTTAAAATGCCATATTTGCAGTACTTTCCTAAAAATATTTTAAAAATATTTATAAAAATTTTCAAAGTTTTTTAAATGAATGAAACTGTTAAAGCGCGCTAGTAATTATTGAATGAAAAAAGACTCTATTTACAATAGGGAATTTAGGTTCAACAAATTTCTATAGTTAAATCTTTTCTATGAATTCGCAGTAGTTGCTCCATTGGTAACCAGACGGCTCAAGTTTAAATCACTCTGCTACAGAACTTACATTTATTTTTGCTTTAGTTTATGTAACACTTAAATAAATTTAGGTCTAATTAAGAAATAATAAAAAGTAATTAAAAAAGTATATTTCAAATCACAAGATCACAAATTAATGTAATTTTTGGAAAAGTTAAAGATAAATGAATTTTCATTTAAGATGAATTGTAATTTATTTCATATCTAATTTATTTGTAGTCTATTTTGTATCTATTTATTTTATAAACAGTTGGAATTACAGAAATTTTAAATAATTTAAAAAATTGTTTCATTGTCTCTGACGCTACTTAAAAGGAAAATTAGCTTACTGGTAAATAAACAAAAACCAAATTATATTAAATGTGTTTTGATTTTATTTCTTAAAATAAAATTCCTTACATTACTCTAAAGATCATTCTAAATCGATTAATTTTGAATTTTTCTGATTGTTATTTGATTTAATTTAATATATTAATTTTTTTATTCAATACGGAATTTTAAAATGCCTTATTTGCTTTGCAGTACTTTTCTAAAAATATTTTAGAAATGTTGAACAAAATTTTCAAAGCTTTTTAAATGAACGAAACTGTTAAAGCATGCTAGTAATTACTGGATGAAAAAAAGGCTGGCTTATCCCCACTCTATTTACAATAGGGAATTTAGGTTCAACAAATTTGTATAGTTAAATCTTTTCTATGAATTCGCAGTAATTGCTCCATTCGTAACCAGATGGCTAAAGTTTAAATCACTTTGCTACAGAACTTACATTTATTTTTGCTTTGGTTTTGGTAACACTTAAATAAATTTAAGTTTAATTAAGAAATAATAAAAAGTCATTAAAAAGTATATTTTTTATTAATGTAATAAAAATAATAAAAGTGAAAACAAAATATATTAACTAATATGATATATAAATATTTTCAGCCCTGATATAAGGGCCTGTTGCAGGAAAGTAATTTCCCCTTCGATGAAAATAATTTCCCCTTACCCTTCGATGTAAATAATTTGCCCTTAGAGGGAAATTGTTTCCTCTTCGAGGGAAATTACTTCCTCGGGCCATTCCTCGACGGAAGTTGTAGTGGCCGTAGTGCCACCTTCTAGCTGTTTGTGATCGATGACGTGCTGCAAAGCGAGCAGCTCGCTCCCGCCTCTGTCTACCGGCATTGGTACCTCTTTTGGTAACTAAAAATAAGAAAATGTCAAAAAGTCAAATAGATTTATATTTACATAATTAAAAATAATTATGAAAAATAATATTCACAAATCGTTTGAACTTCAATTAATTCATAATTAGACGTTTAAATTAACCAAAATTTAAACTAAAAACTTAAACCATTAATAATCATTTTACTGTAGTTTAAACCCAATTACAGAAAAATATTACTTTTTTTACTTTTTCACTAGATGGCAGAACAGACTATCTTACTTTAGAGTCCCTATAATAAATAGAGTCATGACATGTCATCCATTTTCTATTCAAAACAGAGCGGGAAGCTTCAAAATTAATTCTCACATGTTTAAGTTAATATTTTTGAGGACTAAATATAGTCGCGACACTGCGAGTTTTGATAGTCAGCCATTTTTATTCAAAGGTTCGCTTAAAATAATTTGGAAATAAATTAAAAGTTAAAAATTATCTACTCAAACATGTGATAATTAATTTTTACATTTCTTTGATGAAAAATGGTTGACTTGTCACGACTCTATTTAATATCTGTACTATAGCAACCTATATTTATATTTTACACAATATGGATAACATTATAGGTCATGTTAGTTTGCTTCTAGTGTTCTATGGCTTAGGGACTGTAAAACCCGGTACAATCAGATGGTATATATACATATGGTCAGTTTGATGTGACTTATACGCATTAAAACTGTTCGCATGCGTAATATATACTTACTGTTAATTTAACGAAAATAATACATAATTAACAATTACTCAGATTTGAAAAAAATGGCGAATAGTGAAATGATTGGTAAGTACATTTTAATTTTATTTTTCCGACAATCTTGTTACATACCTACCCTAAATGTGAATTAACGAATCAAATATTCTTTTATTTTATTTAGTTTTTTCAAACATATTTAAATAGTTTAAAACAACTTAGAAAAATGTAACATGTATCTATTTAAAACAAGATACAACGTCGGGCATTTTCGAATCTATGTTATAGTTTGAAAAACATTTATTTTCAATTTCAACATTTTTAAAAAAAATTGTGAAAATATTAATTATAACAAAAAGTAGAAAAAACACTTAAATAAAAAAATAATTCGTTTTTAAAGCTAAATATAAAAAAAAAAAAATTATTAAAATTTTTTAGGATGTATTATTTTTAACATGTACGCACTTTTAAAATAATCATTCAAGAACGGTTAGATATTTAAAGTTTACATTTTACTAAAATATTTTTCGGTTTTATATTATTTTTGTTTAATGCTAAAAAAGAAATGTATAATAATTACAGCAATGTCGTCAAGCGAAGAGCAAGAATTATTACAGGAAGCGACGAAAGCAGAGCAACAGGCAACAGCAGAGCAACATAGTCAGTTTCGATTGAAATTGACTGACACTGGTTCCCAGCTGAGCGTTGGTTCCCAGATGCAAGCCGCTTCCCAGGTGAGCGTTGATTCCCAGACGAAAGCCGGTCCCCAGGTGGAAGCTGCACCTGAGAGTAGGATAACTCAACAAGAGGAGTTCAGAAAGAAAAAAGGTATCAATATATTTATAATTTATTTTTCTTAAACTAAAAACATTTGATTACATTAAATTTAGGCATCCCGAATAAATATACCAGGTGTTTCAAGCAACAAAGAACATATAAATTTTAACACAGGGAAAATTTGTTATGATCAAGGGGTGCTTTAATTTATTATCTGTACATATAATAAAACTGTAAATCTGTCTGTCTGTCAGTCTGTTCACGCATCACGTAAAAACTACTGGACGGATTTTAATGAAATTTGGTGGGATGATAACTTATTACCTGGGTCAATATCTAAGATACTTTTTATTCCGGGAAAATGTCTATCAAAGAAAATGCTGTTAATTTTGTACCGAAAAATACAATAAATACACAACTGTCAATTTGGAGACAATTTAATGCATTTTGTGTTGCAAGAAACTACAAATTGGAAAAAGAAACTACTCAACGTTTCGCGTGAACAACGTCACGGGTACGGATAGTTATTAAATATTTAGCAAAATTTTAAATAATATCGCATCGAAATAATGTTTAGAATTATTTAAAAGACAATAGCAGTAAATTTATTGAGATAACTATAAATAAATCTTAATCTAATGTTTAAATATTTATTAACAAATAATACTGCTTAGTAGAAAATTGGACACCTATTAATTCTTTTGTTTTCAAATTTGCCTTTTTGCAATTAAAGAATTTTTAATAATTATGGATACCCACATAAAAATGATTACCCATAAAAAACAAGCATATTCTGATCCCAACAATTTTTTCCCATGTTAAATTTTGTATGTTCTTACTTCGCTGAAACCGACTGTATATATTTTTTTTACCTAACAGAGCTTCTAATTTTACCAAAAGAGGTGCGAGTGAGAATCTTTTCGTCGTCAATATACTCTTAAAAATTAAGTTTGATACTTTAAATTAATTTTAAAATTTCTTGCTCTTACGCTGGTGGTGATTAAAAATTGCTCTCATGTTGCTATAGTACAGATATTAAATAGAGTCGTGACAAGTCAACCATTTTTCATCAAAGAAATGTAAAAATTAATTATCACATGTTTGAGTAGATAATTTTTAACTTTTAATTTATTTCCAAATTATTTTAAGCGAACCTTTGAATAAAAATGGCTGACTATCAAAACTCGCAGTGTCGCGACTATATTTAGTCCTCAAAAATATTAACTTAAACATGTGAGAATTAATTTTGAAGCTTCCCGCTCTCTTTTGAATAGAAAATGGATGACATGTCATGACTCTATTTATTATAGGGACTCTAAAGTAAGATAGTCTGTTCTGCCATCTAGTGAAAAAGTAAAAAAAGTAATATTTTTCTGTAATTGGGTTTAAACTACAGTAAAATGATTATTAATGGTTTAAGTTTTTAGTTTAAATTTTGGTTAATTTAAACATCTAATTATGTAAGTATATATATATATATATATATATATATATATATATATATATATATATATATATATATATATATATATATATATATATATATATATATATAGTTAGGTGCAAAACTGAACCAACCTCGTAATATTTCGAAATTATTTGGGAAGTAAATTTTAATAATAATCCTTTTTGAAAAAGTTTAGTTATTTTTTGATAACTATAGACTGCCAGCTTCTTAACAGATATTAATTTGTATACATATCTATTTATTTTGAATATGCGTTAATCCTTTTTCTTTGACTCAGTTTTGCACCACATTTCTATTTGTGCTGACACAGAGAGTTCTACGCGTTAAAAACATGTCCAGTGTAGTCTAAACAAAGAATACAGCATCGACTTATTCTCAGTTTAAATCAGCGTGCCATAGTTAATGAATAAAGCTACATTTAATTTAAAAATAATGTATCCGATATCGAAACCTACTAAGAAATTAGTGATTGAATTATTAAAAAGTAGACAATCTACGAGATATATCGCTCGGAAAATTCATATTAGCCAATCGACACTAAAAGAATTCGAAAAAAATGTAATTTACTAATAGAGAAAAATGTTGATGGTCGGAAAAAAAAATATCAGGAGAGGATGTTAGAAGAGTTATTCGGTATTTGGCTACCGGTGAAGCATTTTCGGCTTCTGAGGTAACCAAACTTTTACAGAAAGACGTTGGAAAGTTAGTAAGTAACTGGACAGTTCGTCGGGCATTACATTCCGCAAAGTTCCGAACTGTCGAAAGAAAAAAGAGACCACTTCTCATTAAAAAAATATTAAAGCCAAAAAATTTCTTTATAAAACAATATATAAAATGGGATGATGATGATTGAATGAAGGTGATTTGGCCAGATGCGACAAAAATTAATAGATACAGATGGTCGCCGGTGGAATTGGAAAAGAATTAAAGAATCAAGACAACCAAAGGATTACATTCAAACGATAAAGCATGATGATGGTAACATCTAGTTGTGAGGCTCTTTTTCAGCATTTGCTGCAGGTCTAATTCATAGGATTGATGGTAATAAGAACAAAAAATTGCACTATAATATTCCCAGGATATATTTGACAGAAACAGTCGAAAACATACCCTATCCAGAAGATGAAATAATATTTCAACATGACAACGATCCGAAACATACCTCGAAATTAGTAAAAAATTGGTTAAGTAAACAAAAATTCAAAGTCCTGATGTGGCCAACTCAAACCCCTGATCTCAGTCCTCTTGAAAAATTATGGTTATATCTGAAGAATAAACTTTTGAATGAATATGCATCACCTCCGTCAAATTTAGATGTTCTATGGGTAGATGTACAGGAACAGTGGTACAAAGTCTCATCTGATTACTGCGAAAAAACTTGTTAGAAGTGTTAAAAAACGATCACATGCTGTTAGAAAGGCAAAAGGTCTGTGGACATAATATTAAAGTTTAATTATTTGATGCTCGCTACAAGTGGTGCAAAAGTGAATCAAAGGTCATTATGATTATTTTATTCTAAAATAGGCTTTTAAGCTAAATTAAGTTTATAACTTTATCTAGCGAGCATCATATAATTAAACTTTAATATATAATAAATAATAATAATAATAATAATAATAATATATATATATATATATATATATATATATATATATATATATATATATATATATATATATATATATATATACCGTTAAATGGGAGTGGAGTTGATAAAAAGAAACATATTTTGGTCTTTATTTTATAGAAATAAAAAACAATCAAAACAAAATGGTTTTATATATACAGAGTATGGTAATACGGACCTTGACACAAGATATTGTGACCTTACATGCCAGAAAATAGTCTAGAGGAAGCAAATAAGCCATGAACAATCTCATACTGGTTTTGGGGTGAGATTGTTCACACAAATTTTAATGCATAGATTACAAGCTAATCAAGCCATTAGTGATCAGTCTCAACCACATTGCTATACAACAAATATTTCAAAAGTTATAGCATTTTTTATAATTGGGGGTGAGATTGTTCAATGACTACAGGATTGATTAGTGTATTCTATTTACATATAATTGATGAAATTTAGTAAAATAGGAAAAAAAAAACAAGTGAATCTACTTATTTGTTCTTTATTTATAGTTAATAACAATATTACGTTTACGGAAATGAAAAACAGTAAAATAAATTATAAAATAAAATAAAAACTAAACATTCTCTAGTAAATTAAAAAAATACTCTTAAACAATAAAGAAAAAATGATTTCATTGCAAATACCACATCAGTATTTTTTTCGAACGAATAAGTAACAGAACCTTCCAATATCTTTCACCATAGGATCTGGTAAAATAGCTAATATATCACACATATGTATCACAAATTCGTCATTATTTTGAACTATACTCTTTTTTGCTGTTTTCTAAACCCTTTAGTCCTCGTTTTTCCCTTCTACGTTTACCGTTACCTTCTGTACAGTAGCTACATACCGGTACACTGTTTTCTTTCTTGATCTGCCATAAATCTTAACTAATAAGAACTTTCCAGTTACAACTTCATTATTTTCCGGTTCGAAATATTCTGCTCCCCCCTGTACATCATCATTTTCATCTTCAAGAAGATCATTGTCACAGCTGTCGTTCGTTAGTGGTCCACATGTATCTGAATCACTAGCATCTTCGTTATTATTCGCTGCTACGCTTTTGCCAAGTTCTACAGATAATTTTTGTCTTTTAATACTTCTCGTTGATGGTCTGGCTGTAAAACGTTGCTGCTGTAGATAATTTACAAAAACATTGCTCACGGAACCATCAGTATCATTGCTAGCATCTTCAGTTGGAATTTTTTTCAAGACTTGTTCAGGATCAAAAGGCACAATTCCATTCGCCTTGATACATATGTAGGTTAGCACGTCTGGCTAGTTACCAGAAGATCCTGGGTTCGATTCCCGGCCGATCCGGATAATTTTTTCAATCACTTTGTGATTTTTAACTTACGGCTGTTTGATAACAATTAAACAGAAAAATATTACCTGAGGAAAAGGTGTAAAATACAATACTATACCGGGCATTTACACATTATACAAAATATTTAGATACGTAGAAGCAACTTTGGGAGAAACGAATTCTTAATTACTAATAAACTTAATACTAATAAATGATAAAAATAATTAAAAAAATCACAAGGGTATGCAAAATAAATTTTGATACATACAAATGCTGCAATAAAATGAAATTAAATTTCATTGGAAAAATTTACGTTTTTAAATGAATATCACCAAATATTATTGGTGTCAAAATATAGAAACATTAAAGTGTTAACCACTAACTACACTAGATTTCTCCCATTGTTACTCGAACGCATTATTACTATACTGACATAGTTTAAAAAAAATTAAGGCTTAATAAAATTCAGCAAAATATGATCACGAAACCAGGAGGGCCAAGTGATCGCGGTGGTAATGGGGCGTCTCTTTCACCGTCCCAGAGTCCACTATAATTTTAATAACGAGCGTCGGAAGGACACTTCCTAAAATTAATTACTCGTAGGTACGAGTACAAACTCACTGCCTGCTGGCTGACTGTGTTCTCCCTGATTGCTGTTATCAGCTAACTTAAATCGGTTTGCCTTTTTGTTAAAAGTCGCTTGCGCACTATGTCATAGAAATCTCTAGAAAGATATTATTTATTGATACATTACATAACACATATGCATTATTAATTAATTATTTATTAAATATATTTTGAATTATACATATGTATTATGTTAATCGAAAATAGAACAGAATATGACAGGGTTGGACTATGCGTATGTAATTTAAATGTTCAGAATCAATTTAAGAAAATCATAAAGAAACTTTTAGGCAATATTTTAACTACATTTAAAATACGTTGCATGCTCACCCTGCAAAAAAAAATTTTCTGTTAAGAAAATTTAACTAACCTATACTACTAACTAACTTATAACTACATCACTTTCCAAAGTTTTTAAGATTGTTTATATGCATTGTCACCGATTTTTTGGATTTCTCGTCGTACACTACTACTGTCGAATCGTTGAGAAAATGCACGATGGTATATGGACCGATGAACTGCGGGATAAACTTTTTCGAAATATCCGACGAAGAAGTTGCAGCAAAATTTTTAATAGCCACCAGTTGTCCAGTTTTAAATGGTGACTTTTCGGGATCCTTTTGGTAAGGTCTCGCAATGATGTCATGCATTCGTTTAAGCGCTCGGTTAAGTTGTTCTGGAGTCGGTTTATCTTCACAGTCAAAGATTTCGGATAGCTGTAGGAAGTTGTTTAAGGGTAACAAGAGCTTCCTACCGAAGAAGATCTCTGACGGCGTCGCATTAACGGATGAATGTATAGTATTGTTGTAGCTAAACGTCGCGTAACTCAACATATTTGTCCAATTCTTATGTTTCACAGCGTATTGAGCTATTAGCGTAGCCATATTGTGTTTGAGATTGCGGTTGACCCTTTTAGCCTGGTTTGCCTATGGATTGTACGGGCTGGTGAAAATTGGCTTGACGTTGTGGGCCAACAGGAACTGGGCATACGTATTGGCTCTAAAACATTTTGCGTTGTCGCTGGTGATATGTTGAGGATACCCATACGTGTTGAAGATCTCCGTTAAGTGGCGAATGATGAATATATATATATATATATATATATATATATATATATATATATATATATATATAAACCGAAAATAATGTTCACTAAAATTTATATATATATATATATATATATATATATATATATATATATATATATATATATATATATATATATATATATATAT